>PVJO010004094.1:0-114071 GCA_004026905.1 Hystrix cristata
GAATTGACAGCCATACAGTCACTATAATAGAAGTGTGTTTACTAAATACAATGACAAAGAGGCGACTCCAACTCAGAAATGAAAGCAGTATATTATGCTATCTGATAGTGTTCTCCAGGTACATGATATTTTATGTATGAAAATTTTACAAGGAACTATTGCACATCTGCTTCTGTGTTCTTATAAATAATGAAGGGGAATTATTGCTTCATAATGTTCCCTGTCAAGAATGTGCGCAGGTCAAGCCAATTGTGACACAATTTCTCAAAGTTTCAAAGGCCACCCCTGAGCGCTGGTTGTGATATAAAATATTTATGGGATTGACCAAGGGAAATAAACTGAGACTCTTTCCATGAGAGATCCTCCGTGTTACTGTTGTGAAGCCGAGAATACAGCAGCAAGTCCTAGGCACTGCTGCAGTTGTCCAGTGAGAAGAGAACAGTGAGAAGAAAATGACTTTCATCCTCAGAAAAATCGATCACAGGTCAACACTCCCTTTTTACTGCACACGAAAATAAACCTTAATCATGGATCAGGACACATGGAATCAGGAGCAAGCAAAGTCCCTAGCAAGCATTCTGTTTTATCCATTAAAATTGTAGTTGAGAACAAAACCGCTCTAGAAATTCAACTGAATTGTGGGTTACTTGCAGTATTTAGCTATTCTGAAAATATGCACAAAGTGCATCTTAGGGTGTCTTTTACCCTTGTGACAGGAGGCGATCAGTGTAGATAAGTGGTTTTATAAATATACTCTTTGGTATCCCTATTTCTTCTGTATACATTCTGCAAAGGTAAGAATAGGGTAAAAGAAACAACTATAGTTAAGACTCAAAGATCTTTACCTCAATTTTTTTTTTTTTTTAATGCTGAGGATCAAACTCAGGACCTCGAACTTGTTAGGCAAGCACTCTACCACTTGAGCTAAATTCCCAGCACCCTCATGTCTATTTTTTTTAATGAAATCTTCTTACTTGAGATTTTTGTTTGAAGGAAGCATGCTACTGTTTTTCTTCCCTTTTCTTTTCTTTTCTTTTCTTTTCCTTTTTATTTCAATGCTACTTTCTAAGTCTTTTTCTAACTTTAACACCCAGGGATCATACTGTTCTCTAAAGAATGAATCAACCCGGAGGATTCCAACGTCACAATTATTTATTTATCTGGTATTTTTTAAATCAAAACCATCCTAATATATTCCCATTATAGATTAGGATGAATGGAGTAGACCTAGAGCAGCACTGAGGTTAATCACCTCATGTCATCTAGGACCTGAATTCAACAGGTACCTGTTTAGATAATTCAACATTATAAAAGAGACCTACGGTCTCAATTTACCTAGGAATATCCAATTAAGAGTCTCTGATCCCAGGGTATGCTTCAGTTCCAGGAAAAGTGCATGGTTGTTATTGTGTGATTAGGAGAAGGCCCCTCTGCATTTTACAAGTTCACCCTACACTCCTGGGTATGCCCAGTGATGGAATGACTTGCATATGTGAGCTATTTTAACACAAAAGTCAGTCACTTAGTCCCTTCCAAGGTCTCCAGTGGACCGGTAGGTATCCATAGTAGTCTACATTTAGACTGTCTCTCTTTCCTACTTTTATTATTTTTCGTAATATACTTGTACATTTGGTTATTCCTCCTGTGGCAGTAAGTCTTGATGCTGAATGTTGTGGTGTTTTCTCCTCCTTCTTCAGCTTAGCCAGCCACAGCAAAACCTGTCATTTGAGTAGTATGACCCTTGCATTGTGTTAAGCAGCTTTAGTTTATTATTGATCTTTACAAAAACCCTGGACCCTTAATATCTCTTCCTTTCTTCCTTCCTTCCTTCTTTCCTTCCTTCACCCTTCCTTCTTTTCTTCCTTCCTGTACTAGGGGTTGAACCTATGTATACTTTATCACCCCAATGCTTTTTCATTTTTTATTTTGGGACAGAATCTCCCCAAGTTGCCCCAGTTGGCCTCAAATGTATGTGTGTCCTGCTTCAGCCTCCTAAGTAGCTGGAATTACAGGTATGCACGGCTGTGCTTTTAAAAGCTTAATGATATGGTGAGGTTCACATGGAAAATTTATGATTTCAATACCAACTTTTGTTTTTATAATCCGAGTGATGGCACTAATTTGACTTCTCTGTCATATTTTTGTTTCCATGTGCTCCTCGTCCTTTCTGTACCATTTTCCACTGTCCTCTTCAAAATCCACATTGTGGTAAATGAAGCAGGTATTTTTTATTCCTATAGAACAGATAAGATGACAGAGACGTGGAATTTTATACCAACGAAAGTTTGTTACTAGAGCCAAGAATTTCAACTCACTTTATTATATCAGATGTTTCTCCAATCAGAGTTGGTTTACCACTGCAAGTTCTGAGAATGTGTTTCAGGAGTCTGTGAACTCTTCTAGACATACGCTCTTATATTTTATGTGATTAGTTCAACTATAACTATAGACAGTCAGATGAGAATGAACTCTTCAGGATAGGCTAACAGAAATTTCTGTAGTGAAAGAACTATTTCATGTAAAACTATTTTATATCTGCATCATTCCACTAATCATATGTGGTTCTTGAACATTTTAAGTGTAGTTTATGTGACGGAGGAACAAACCTTTAATTAAGTTTAATGTCACTTAAATTTAATGTCAATAGACACATGTGCCTAATGGTTACCACACTGAACAAGACAGCACTGAGATCAAAGTTCACAAGCTACAGTCCATGGATCATATTTGGCCTGATAACTGTCTTTGTCAGTAAAGTTTAAGTAGAACACAGTAAAGCCTGTAGTTTTGTATACTGTCTCTCTGTTTTTATACTATCTTGGCACAGTTAAGTAGTTATAAAAGATGCCATAGATGCCTCCAAAACATGAAATATTTACTATCTGGCTTATAACAAAAAAATTTGCCAAGTTCTTGTCTAGATGGTCACTGCAGGTCTTCCCAGCTTTGTCTTTGAGCCACTGTAATTTGAACAAGGTAAATGCGATAGGAACGTGGAATAAATCACAACAGTATAACCATACTGAGCACCTAATAACCTGCCTCATAGCAGACCGTACTATTTACACAGGGCAATAGATGTATTGAGTTGGGGTCAAACTTGTACCAACTTACATCAGAACATTAATAGAAATTCTTGTATTATTAAATACAGAATGAAAATTTGTCTGTCCCTCATTCATTCATTAACTGGACTCTATATTAATTTGGATCTTAGTAGCATTGGAATACTAATCATTATCATCAACTAAACAAGACCATAGTATGTCCACACCGAAGTATATGTGTTAAGAGTGGCATTTGAGAAGCAGGTAATGGCAGAGTTTGGGTTAAAGATGAGTATAAGTATACTGAATCTAGCTAATAAAGCTTTAACGCTATTAATGTTTTATACAACACACAATGAAGACAAGCATTAGTCCTGCTCAAGAAAAAAAGGAGAGAGAGAAATAAATTAAGTATCAAAAGACCCAAATTTCTACAGTTCTATAATTAACCTCAACATTAACAATTTCGTTTCAACCAAACAAGATTCTCTTCCACATTTAATTAGTAGTAATGATTTGAATTTCATGCAGTTTATATCCTTGTTTGCCTTTATTTTGTACATATGTTTCAAATTTGTAAGCAATGGAAAAAATACATGTGAGTGGACAACAGCAAAAGACATTAATGATTGATTCAAGGGTCCCTCAGGGTTTGAAAAATTCCTAATGGGTGTATATCACTGAGATCTGTCCCCTAAAATCTCCTGTCTCCTCTCTTGTGTAGTAGTACTGACAAGTCCACTAAATGAATGTAGAATCACACGTTTATAACAATGCTTTTTAAATAAAATTCAAAACCTTCTGTTTGTAAAATGTCTGGAGATATTTGGATGAACATTACAGTGTAAGAGTAAAGTATCATTATGGTTAATAAAATTGTATGGATAGCTGTAGTGATCCGGAAAACAAGGCAATTTTAGCTTTCAGATCAAAGTACAAAGTACCAAACTATTGAGGCTTTTCTGTAATGTCCATTTTGTTCAAAGGCTTAAAAGTATCCAGACCATTGTCCCAGTTGTGATACACCTGTATGGTAATAAGCCAAGTTTGAAAATATACAGGTACAAAATAACCATGTTGATTATGATCATTATGTATACAATGTACCAACACATGGTCTTGGTAAAAAAATAAAAATCAATTAAAAAAATAGAAAGAAAAAACACCAAAACCTAATGCCACAGTCTATTTAAAAAAAAAAAACCCATCTCAAAAGTCAGTGTATTTTCAAGTATCTCTGATTTGTCTCAGTGGAGTTAATAAGAAGCAAACAGCACTTCTAAAAGACAAACGATTCATTAATTTGTTAAAAAAAAGTTATAGGAATAAAAATCAAATGTCTCTGCTTTCTTACCTCACATTATACCAATAAAATTTAGGATGACCTCGCATCAGAACGTTCTTCTATATTTCACACTAAAATACTTAAGAATAGGCATGAATATTTAACTGCATACTATCTAAAATGACTTAAGAAATGAGATCTTAATTCTAGATAGTTTAGCTATTATTTCCTGCTAATAAATTTCTACTATTTTGGAAGTTAAAAAATACTAACAAGAGAGGGAATTATAAACCTATTTCTCGAATTCATAGTTTATAATTGATTCACTATTTTTGTTCCAGCAAATAAATCTCTGCCAATATCCCACAAGAATTTAAAAACAACGTCACATATTATTTGACTCATGAAATACAAATATCATTTGGTTCTGTGTCACCCATTTTTTAAGAACCGATAAATAAGCACAACTTTCTTGAAGGCAAGTCCACTAAATTTCGCTGAAAAATCTCTCTTCTGCATTAATGAGGAAGAATATTTCCTAAAGTTAGGTGCATGCCAAGTTCTCCACTTCGGAAATATTTCCTTAAGCCACACTAATTAAGGGAAGAGACTAGGTTATCCACTGCATGTCTTAATCCTGATTGATGTTAATCCTTTTTATACTTAATAAATCTCTAAATCATTGTTAGTGAAGACTTCATCACATGGAGAGTAGGAAATATTTATAACTCTCAGAAAATGCCCAAAGGAAAAACAAATCTATATACATACAGAAAAACATGCAAACTTCCACTGAAATAGGAAGGAAATTTTAATGCTTTGAACCTACAACTAAAATATACCTCAAATTATGAATGCTTAAGTAAGGAAGTAAAACTCCATTAACCTTTGAAAGAGCGGTCACAGTACATACATAGTCAACTTGGAAAAAAAAAATTTCCAATTACTGACCACCCCTAACTGAGGAGATGGAATTATTTGTGAGCTATGTGGTCTTAAGGCTCTTAGATTTGATTGGCAGAGCTATGGGGGACCTTCCTTGGGATGCACCATTAAGCTCTCTTGGCCTGAAATACAGTAGCTACAGATTAATCTGCTAAGTACTGTTTAACTTTAAATCCATTCACAGTTTTGCATAGAAAAGCCAAAGATGAGGCCTCATTTGCTAAAACTTATTTCATACCTAACATGTGACAGATGCTTAGTTGTGTATGTAGTACTAAGTAAAATCAAATGCAGTTTCTAAGATTCTAGAGAGAAGAAATAAATATTAATGAAGTAATCATGAAACAAAGATACATACACATACACAAAAGAGATAATGGCCACAAATACTATGAAAGAGAATTGTACTGTGTCATTATGTACAGTGTATAACATGTGATAATCAGCCTGGTTATAGACATCTGACTAGGATAAAGTTAAGGAAAATGTTCCAAGCAGAAGAGACTGGCATATGTAAAGGGCCCAAGAGAGTAAAGGGCTAAGAGAAGAAGTGGTTCATTCAAATGTCAGGGAAGGTCCAATGTTGTTAGAGAAGAAAGAGTAAGAAAGCTCTTTGACACGAGCAATTTCTAACCTCTCTCATCCTCATAAGAGAAAACCTCCACAAACTAAACGATCAACATTTTCTTAAATCCATCAGAGAATTGAAATTGCAGGGTTTACTATCATTTCAAAAATCAGAGAGAGGAAAATACAGAGAAGCCATGTTTACCAGGAGCAGAAACTGTAGCTCTCTTCTAGTAAAAACACTCAAAAGGTAACTGACTGACTGCTGGATACTAGGCATTTACTAGCTGATAAACAAAATCCCTTGGGAGAAGACACACATATAGAGTTCCTCTACACTTCATGAATTTTATCTCCAAAAGCTACACCAGGTTTTCAGGATAATGATCAGGAGAAAAAAATTATTTCCTGATTCTAGCAGAAATTTGGAAAATAATAACACTTAAAATACACCCAGAATATCATGTTCTTATTAACAGAGCCCTTCCCTCAAGGGGGGAGAAATTACTCAAGTCTAACTAAAATCTATTTTACCAGCATCTACATGACATGATGGAAATGAAACAGTCAGCGTCAGCCCTTCTAGTCTTCATCTTCAATGTGTCAGAAAAGAAACACTTATCTGTAAACCTTTTAACATCCCCATTATGCGTAAGTGGGTAGGTGGTGGGAGACACTTGTGAAGGGTGCAGCCCACTGAAGGCCAGTGCCTAATTATAGGAATACCGAATGGCTCTTCTTCCCCATAATTTCCCACTTAGCAACAAGTCTGTATGAGGGACGAAAGGAGAAAGGAACTGCAAGTCTCAGGTTCTAGTTCAGAAAGAGGCTCTTGGGAAACACAAAGACAGTAGGGAAGACAAATAAGGAAATTTTAGAATAACATCTACAGGTGCAACAAAGAAGAAAGATAGTTTAACTACTGGCAAGAAGTTAATCTTCACAAGAAATGACTGTATGCCCCAAATCATAACTGACGGTGTTGACTCTCTATCACTGTGATAACCTACTTGAGATAATCAACTCGTAAGTTTCACATATCTCCATCCACGATCACTTGTCCCTGCAGCTTTGGCCGGGAGTGGTACAGTACATGGCGGTGGGAGTAAGTGGAGACAGAGGCTGCCCTCCTCGTGGTGGCTGAGAAGCAAAGACAGAAAAGAGGAACCAGGCAGCATTATGCCCTTAGAACACAAGGCCTTGAAGACCTAATTTCCTTCCACAAGGCCTCACTTCCCAAGGGCTCCACCACCTCCCAGCAGAGCTATGGACTCACAGCTAAGCCTTTCATGTTAATGTGAGCCTTTCGGGGACATTCCAGATCCAAGCTGTGGCATAAATTTCAATAGAAATTATAAAACATGTAAAGACTTATAAAACCACCAGCAGAGACTAATCCAATCTTGAGGGCCTGCCCTCATGACCTCATTTAAATCTAATTACTTCTCAAGGCCCCATCTCCAAACATCAACAAATCAAGGGTTATGGCTTATATATATATATATATATATATATATATATATATAGAGAGAGAGAGAGAGAGAGAGAGAGAGAGAGAGAGAGAGAGGACAAATAATTTAGTCCATAACAACTAAAAATTCTAAGGCAACCACTTTTTTTTTAAGTATAGCGAAGGCTAAGAGAAGAAAAACACTGAATCATATAAAATTCATGATTAAAACCAAAGGAAGTATATAAAACTCCGTCCCCCAATCAGATTATAAGTAGAGAAACAAGTAACATTTTGATCTTTATATGACTACTACTGTGTCACAGTTTTCAATTCATTCCAAGCATGTGAAAACAACAAGTATTATGCACTAATCTTAAAACATCAACTGAGTATAACAGGCCCGGAGTATATGCAGGGTAAACAATTACAGAGGTTCTGGGAACTTAATCAAGAATGACAGCAAAGGAGATGAAAGACATAGGCAGATTTTATTACCATTATTTTATATCCTAACAATATTTTCTCCTCTTTAAAAATGTAAAACTAACATAGCACATAGTAACAGTTACACTGAATGGATAAAGATTTCTAAATATTTTTAACCCCCTAAAATGGATAAATTGTTGTCTTTGACATCTCTCATGTTCATTAAAACTAACAAACAAAACCTCGGTGATTTTAATTAGCTAACCAAAGCAAAAGTGAGTGGGAAAACTAGACTTCTGTGTAACCGGATCTAGGTAATATATTTTGAAAGAAGAAATAGCTAATTAGCTGGGTCTCTCACTTCAAATTACTCAATTTGCATCACATAACATTTTAGTTTTAAGGACTCTTTAAACTTTATAACCTAAGAGTACATGAAAGTGCTGGGGATTTAGCTCAGTGTCAAGTACTTCCCTACATGCACAAGGTCTTGGGTTCCAGCCCCAGTAAAACAACAAAAAAAGAAGAAAGAAAACAAAACTACTACATAAGGGGTATTTGTATGCCCATATTCACAGCAGCATTACTCACAACAGCCAAAATATTGATATGACCCATAACCCAACATATAATGGAATACTATTCAGTCTGAAAATAGAAGGATATTCTAGACCATACACTACAACACTGAGGAACCTTGAAGATCCTGTGCAACTGAAATAAGCCAGCCCCAAAGGGCAAATATTATATGATTTGATTTATCTGAGATAACAACTGTAGTCAAATTATGGAAGCAGAAAATAGGACGGTAGTTCCCACAATGGGATAAATGGGAAAATAAAGGGGTACTGTTTAACAAATGGGGAGTTTTAGTTTGAGATGATGACAAAATCTGGAGATAATAGTGATAGTTGCACTGTAATGTGAATAATGTGAATGTACTGAACACCACTGAGCTGCAGACTTAAAATGGTTAAGTGGGAGATTTTATGATCATTTTATCTCAATTTTAAAAGTAAAGAACATTTAAAAGTTTGACAACAGATGCTGGTGATAGTTGTCCAAAATATGTGTGTACTCAATGTCAGTGAACTATATACTCAAAAAGATTGAAATTGTCAATTTTATGATATGCACATTATCATAATAAACAAGTAAATAAACATTAAAAAGAGAAAATACAGGAAAAGAATATGATTTTTTTAAAAAGAAAAAGGAGAAAAAGGAAAACAACTACATATATAGTAGATATTGTTTCACCTGTATCAACATTCACTTTAAATGTAAATGACCTAAATATACCACATAAAAGACAGAGATTGTCAAGTGCATTAAAAATAATATTCAACAATATATTTTCTATATGAAACCTACTTTATATATAAAAACCTAGATTAAAGGTAAAGATACTGGAAAAGCTACACCATGCTAACATGAATCAAAAGAAAGCTGAAATAGCTATATAAGTTAGAGACAAAGTCAACTTCATAGAAAAGTAATTATCAGTAACCAAGAGTGGTATTACATGATGATAAAAGAGACAATTCTCCAAGAAGATCTGACAATCCTTAATATCTAAGTACCTAACACTAGAGTATGAAAATATATGAACTAAAAATGAATAGAACTGGAAGAATAATTAGACAAAATCACTATTACAGTCACAGACTTCAATATCCCTCTATCACTAACTGATCGATCCAGCATGTAAGAAATTAGTCAATATCTGGTTACTTGAAAAACATTATTAGTCGATTAGATCTTATTGACATTTGTAGACTGCTTCATCTAACAACATAATACACATCCTTATAAGCTGACATGAAAAATTTATCAAATAGGAATTATCCTGTGCAATATAATACACTTTAAAATTCTTAAAATATTAAAAAATTATATAAAGAAAGCTCTCAGAATACAGATAAATATAAATCAATAACAAAAATTGCTAAAAATTCACCAAATATGAAGTGATTCAACAACATAACAACTAGATCAATAAAACTGGGTGAGTGACAATGTCTCAATATAGATTTAAAAACCATTTGAACAGAATTAATGTGAAAATTCAATTTCTCCAAGTATATATGATGCACGTAGCAAAAGCAGTCCTTAGTAGAAAATTTAAACTATGCTGAGTGTATGCATATACAAGAAGAAAGATCTAAACAGTAATCTAGGATTTAATTATGGGAAATTTGAGAAAAAAAAGAAGAAAAACTCAAGGCAAAATAATGCAGAATGAATAAAATTTTAAAAAGAAAAAAATCAATGAAAAATTTTAAAAGCATATAGAGAAAATCAACAAATCCAAAATCTGGTTCTTTAAAAAGGTAATCAAGTTGATAAATCTCTAGTGAAGCTAATCAATGAAAAAAAAAAAGAAGATTCAAATTAATATCAGAAATTAAAGAGCCACCAATAATACTAATTATATCATGAATATTATATAAATAATGAATGTTTTGATCACCTCTGTGCTCATACATTTGGTAATTTAGGTAAAATGGGTAAATGTACTGATAGAAACAACTTACCAAAACTCACAGAAGCAGAATTAGATTATCTGAATATGCAGTATCTTTAAAGAAATTGTTTAAAAAATGAGCAAACTTTCAAAAGAGGAAGCACCAGGCTCAGAAGTTTTCATAGGTGCATTCTACCTGCATTGAAGGAACAAATTATATTAACCACCTACAAACTCTTCCAGAAAATAGAAGCAAAGAATATACTTCCTAAATCATTCTAATGCTGGAATTACAACAATAACACATCCAAAGACATTAAAAGCAAGAAAAACTACGTTATCACTCATAAATAGTAGAAAGTTCTCACCAAAATATTAGCAAACCTAATCCAACAATGAATGAGGGATTATACACCATGACCAAGTGGAATTTATCCCATAATAGCAAAGAGGGCTCAACACTTGAAAAACAATTAATCCATCCCATCAACAGGCTAAAGAAGAGAAGTCACGTGATTATATCAATAGATGCAGAAAAAGCATTTAACAAAATGCAATATTCATTCATACTAAACTCTCAGCAAATTAGGAATAAAAGAGAATTTCCTTAATCTAATACAGAAAATCTTAAAAAAATATATAGTCAACATCATACTTAATGACAGATAATTAGATATTTTTTTCCTTAGACCAAAGTGAGGATAGCGTCTCTCATGATCTCTATTCAATATCACACGGAAAGGCCTACTTAACACAATAAGATAAGAAAAAGGAAATAAACCATATGTAGTTCAGGAAGGAAGAAACAAAACTGTGTCATAGATGACAAGTTTACCTACATAGAGAACATAATGGAAAGTAATTGATATGTATGTGTTAGTTTTGAACCCTTCAACTTCTCTATAATCACTTACTAGCTCAATTACTTTCTATTAGCAAAAAAAGAATTGGAACTTGAAAATAAACAACTACTTATATTAGCACACAAATAATGAAATATGCATATAATTACAAAATATGTGCATGCTCTTTATATCAGAAACTATAAAGCTGTAAATTAAAAACAATGGAAGATCTAAATAAAATAATAAAATATCTAAATAAATGTAGTCACGAGTAGGAAGGTTCAATACTGTCATAATATCAGTTCCTCCCAACCTATTTTACAAATTTAACACAATCCCAGAAAGTTTCTTGAGAAAATCAAACATACAGACTCTAAAGTATGTGTAGAAACAAAAGGTCGAGGACAGACAAGACTGTAATCATGAAAGGGGAGAACAAAGCCAGAGCACTGACCCTACTGGACTCCAAGACTTTCTGCCCAAGTGCAGCAATTAGGCAAGTAGTACTGTTGAAAAACTGATCAATGTAAAGAAATAGAATGACTCCCAAAATAAAATCAACTGAACTTTGTCAAAGGAATAAGATCCATTGTGTTTCCATAGTCATGGTTTTTGTGTATGAATGCTGAATCCTGCACCTTTCTTGTTCAGTGTGATTGGTCAATTGTATCCATCCTTGGGCTGTATTCATGCCAGCTGCTCCCAGTTTCCCAAGTCTTTGATTTTTCTTCCAAGTTTTACAGGCTTTGGGTTTGTGACGTGCATCCCCCAAGAGACTGAAGAGACCATTAGAAAATGGAAAGATATCCCTTGCTCCTGGATAGGCAAACCAATATTGTCAAGATGGCTATACTTCCAAAACTTCTATACACATTCAATGCAGTCCCAATCAGAATAACAACAGTAAATACAGACCTAGAGAAAACAAACCTAAAATTGTATGGAACCAGAAGAGACCCAAAAGAGCAAAAGTAATTTTGCACAATAAGAGCAAAGCAGGCACCATATTAATACCAGACTTCAAGCAATACTACAAAGCAATAGTGCTTTGCAGCAACTGTGAGGAAGAAAAGATGATTTCAATTTTCCACAGGAAGAAAAATAAGGCTTAGAGGCATGGATGCCTCCTGCTCCATAACACACACCTAGTAGACAGATGACCCAGGACATGAAGTTGTACAAAGTCTTCCAGTTTCAAATTCAGCTCTCCTTTTCTTGGGCTTCTTGTGTTTGAAAAAGATGCTAAATTGGGAACTGGAAAAACAGATTCATATCAAGTGCAGACTATGAAGTCCAGCCAGCCACTTGTTTTGTAAGTAGAATAGAATTAGACACAGTCACACCCTTTGATTACAGTTGCTTGTACTGTACATTGACATAGTGTTCTGGTCCACAAAACCATATTTGCTGGAAGATTCTACCGAAAATGTTTGCCTACCCAGGTGTCTTAGTTACTTTACTTGTTGCTGAGACAAAATATTCAATGTTAAGGGAGGAAAGGTGTGTTCAGCTCACAGTTTGTGGAGGTTTCAGTCCATAATCAGCTTGATCCAAGGCAGGATGGCGTAGCAGACAGGCAGAAAACAGCAAGGCAAGTAAAGGACCTAAGTAGCTTCTTTCTGCCCCTTATATTTTATGCACACTGCCAGTATTAGGGTGATGTCAAAGTAGTCAGTGGATTGATTTAGTGATCACACACCCTTAATTTCAGCATCACACAGTCTAGATTCAGCCACTTGTGTAAAAGCCCCACCTATGACTGCATGAGGCTTTGGGGGGACATCTAGGCACAAACCATAACACTGCAGGTTTATAGACACAGTCATTTAGAGATATTAGGTAACTTGATCTAGTTATCAAGATCTAAATGTGATTGGAATGTATATTCTTAAATTGATACTATTATGCTTATACTGTTTGAGAAGAGAATTTAGAATTCCCTTAAGTTGTTCTACACCCCCCTCTAGTTACCATATCATTGAAAAATTATGGGAAACATTTTGTTTTTTGTAAACCACTACTGCTAATTTCAATACTAATATCACAAGTCTTCAGTTGAATACAATGTAAGAAGTATAAGGTTGATGTAAACTAAAATAACTAATTATTGGGCATTTCAATTTTGAAAGGTTCTTTATGCTGTCCAATAACCATATGCATATACCTTGAACACCAGCAAATCTTTAGTAGTTGAGCATAAGTGAGATAATTCAGATTGAACTAAAAGTTTTTAGGTACCTACAGTACTTAAGGCACTGAAAGAAACAAATGATTATGTATGATAATGTGTTTCTGGAGTGCTATGCTTCCCGTGTGTGTGTGTATGTGTGTGTGTGTGTGTGCATGTGTGCACATGCACACGTGTGTGTGTTACTAGGGATTGAACCCAGGGTTTTTGCTCTGAGCTAAGTTACATTCCCAACTGTGCCCCACTTTTTTGGTGAGATTGTGTTTACTAAATCGCCCAGGCAGCTGGAACTTGTGATCTTCCTGACTCATCCCCCTTTGAAACTTTTATGCGAACTCACTATGACTCTTCAATTAAATAGTAGTGCTGAAATCTAAATGAAACTTAAAGCAAAATATCAATCATAGACTTTTATTACCACCACAGTGGTTTGGTACATGTTGCCTATTTTTCCTATGCTGTTTTCTATACTATCTGTTATCCACCATGGCAGGTCATAGATCTGTTTTCTTCACTTTCTTTAAGTGCATCAAATAATGTTCCATGCTCTTATCTAATTGAGATTGTTTCCTGCTCACATGCTTCCTGTCTTAATTACTTTTTGCATTCTAGAAACAAAATACTCAACACCCAAAATTAAAGGAAGAAAATTTACTTTGGCTCACTGTTTGTAGAGGTTTCAGTCCACTGGTGGCTGGCTCTAAGGCAGAATGGTGTGGCAGAAGAGCATCACAAAAGAGAAAAAATTCATGGTAGGCAGAAGGCAGCAAAGCAGTGAAGTAGCAAAGAAGCAGCAGCAGCAACTTGCCTCTCTCTCTTATGCCTTTCAGGCTATCCAACCTCTGGGTGGTGCCATGAATATCCCAGGTGGGCCTTCCCATTATCCACACAAAAACTATTCCCAGACAATTAGTGGACTAATTTAGTAATCACACACCCAGAATCCCTGCATTACACACTTAATCTCAGCATCATATACTCTAGATCCAGCCACTCCTGAAAAGTCTTACCTATGACCATATGAGGCTTTGGAGGAACATCTAGACACATGCCATAACATTTCCTTTGCTGAAAACTTAAAAGCATAGAGCCTGCATGTTTTTATGCCTTTTGGAGCAGTGTAGGCATTTCTACATCTCAAAATCCAGCTCCCTAATTTTCTTCCCTTCCCATTTTTTAGTTAACTTTCTGGTGGCCAATTTTTAAATTTTACTTTAATGTAATTAAGAATAGTCTACTCTTTTTCTGGGTTCATGTGTTCTAATAAAAACTCTTATAGGTGTCCAATTCTTTCTTTAGGTGCTACAGAACTTACTAGCTCATTCCAAAGTCATGAAATGCAGAATGGATTACCCTTAAGCATGTCTCCAACAATGTGCTCGAATGAAGATTTAAATGTGTATTGCTTTTAGCTCCCTTTGACTCCTCAATTCATTTTGATTAGCAAAAATAATAGTTCTATTATCCATTTTCTATCTTGATAACAGTTTGAATAACTGCTCAGTGATATGTCTTGATTTGTTGCCATGATTTGCCTTGATTTGTTGGTTCATCCTATTATCTGAGACATAATTACTAACCACCCTTCAGTGTCCATACAAGGTGAGGCACTGAAGATATAAGGATGAGTAAGCCATTATCCCTGCTCTTAAAAATATCTTAACTTTCACTCTGATTGCTGAAACTAATTCCCATATGAAGTACATACTGAACATACTGTCAAGCCTCTCTCAGGATTTCTACAACAAATGAAAAATTGGGAAAAGTATTAATGATAAGGAAGATCACAATATATATCTTTTATTGGGTAACTTCCATTCCAAGCACTAAGACTTTTCTTGAATTACTTATTTCCCACAGTTGCCTAATAAGGTATGTACTATCACATTCACCACTTTAGAGATGAATAAAGTAGGATACAGACAGGCTAAATAATTGTCTTAGCTACTTTTCTCATTGCTGAGATAAAATATCTAAGGCCCAAAGATAAAGGAGGAAAGGTTTATTTTGGCTCACAGTTTGTAGAGGTTTCAGGCCATAGTTGGCTAGTCCCAAGTCTGGGTGGCATGGTAGAAGAGCATCACAGAGGAAAAACTGTCCATGGCAAAGCAGGGAGGTAGAAGGCAGAAAGCAGCAAGCAATGACAGCAGCAGAAGCAGAAACCTCCCTCTCCCTTGTATCCCTTCCAGGCTACCCACCTTTTGGGTGGTACCACTCACACCCGTGGTAGGCCTTCCTTTACCCCAGCATCACATCCTTAATCCTAGTATCACACACCCTCATCATCCAGTCACTTTCGAAAATCCCCAACTATGACAGTATGAGGTTTTGGAGGGACATTTAGATACAAGTCACAACAATGTACTTGATAATTAATAAAGTACACAGTTTTGGGGGAAATGTGCCATACCATTGGCCAAGTAAATCAGAAAACTTGGTAATGTCCAAGACAGGGCATTGTTATATTTTAAAAACCTTCCAAATTATACTAGTGGCCATTCAAAATTAAGACCTGCTGTTCTTCTCAAATCCTTTTCCTCCCATCCAAAAAATTAGTAAATTCTAATTATTTAAACATCAAGTTTCAGTTCTGTCTGGTGGGAAGAAGAAAGCTTCTCTAATTCACTAAAACTTTCATATTCTGATGCCAAATGAAGATGTGAAAAACAAGCTTGTAATTATCAAACCAAGTTTTCAGGTCCTCTTAGCCATGAGGGGGTTGATACTTGTCTTTAGGCAAGCCAGTTATACCTTTGAGATATCCAGGATCCAGTTTATCCTTGTCTGTAAACTCTATGGGAGCTTTCAAATGTACAAATTGATGTGCTTTATCCCTTGGAATTCTGATGTATCTGTCAGTCCATAAGACTATGTTACAAGGATAAAAAAGAAAAAAATCAGTGGTTTAAAACAAAAGGTGATAAAACCTTCTCCTACTTGTGAACATTTTGCAGAGCTTTTGGTGATGGTGAATTGGTAACAATGAGTTAAAGTAACACTGTTTTGACTTCACTGGTCATCAAGAATAACAGAAAAAGGCAATTTCCAGAGTCCATTCCTCCTGTCTCTTTTGTTAAAAATCAGATACTCATTATGGGAGGTTAGTTGTCATGGTGATACAAGTAAAATGGGCATAACATGGGAATAATGGGCAGAGGTTATTTATCATCTCTTCACAAATGTCTTCTTTGAGCCCAGCATGATACATGGCATCACCTGTCTTCTCAGGAACAAAGATGCTTTCAACATTTAATTTTTCTCTCAGTGGACCAGCCTCTGTCTTTTATAAATTAATCCAGAATCTTGAAAAGCTACAACTATAGGTTAAGTGCTAAAGAACCAAAAGAACTGGAGATATCCAAATTGCCTTAAAGAGTTAAGGAGGCATGAAAAACTGTTCTTGGCAAAACAAAAAACAAAACTGAAAAACAAACAAACAAATATCAGATTAAAAATGTGCAAGCACAAGAAAGCATGGCCCATTCTGGAAAATGCAGTAATTTTTTATGG
Source organism: Hystrix cristata (assembly GCA_004026905.1). Classification (NCBI taxonomy): domain Eukaryota; kingdom Metazoa; phylum Chordata; class Mammalia; order Rodentia; family Hystricidae; genus Hystrix; species Hystrix cristata. The sequence goes on from PVJO010004094.1 coordinate 16,734, forward strand.
CTGGATACACTAAACAGCACAGGATTTCATATACTGTGTTAAAGAATTTAGACTTTATATAGAAAAATAATATTAAGTTGGCATGCTCAACACCATTTATCAAGTTGAGAGTAGAATAGTGACAGGATGACTCAGAACTCCTGTTTTTCATGTTAGAAGATAAATGTTTGTATAGGTCTATGATATTTATTTAATAGCCATTTTAAATGAGGACACATCTATATGAAACAACATTATCTCAATTTCAGTATTTAAGATATTAATGAATTGCAGCATATCTTGTCCAAGAATTGAACACGTCTCACTTAGGTTCTTAATATTTATCATCAACCTGTTAAATTACTTTGAAACTGAAAAATAAATGTAATTCTCTAATGATTTTCCCCTTTTCTTCTTTTCCTGGTAAGTATTGTGGCTTCTAGAGGTATTTAGGCAGATATTGTCCCTTTCATTTGCTTCATGCTGAATTTTCTGAACAACCACACCACCCAAAATTGTTGCAACTCTAGATGACTTCATTGTGGAACTGCCATTAATTCACTAGAAAACATTACTCTTTAAAATAAACACCAGGCACATAGTGGGAGTATTTTAAAAGTCACTGGCAGGGGCAAAATAACAGCAGCCAAATGCTAACATTAGGCATCAGGGGCAAGACCATTAACTCATAATAACCACAAACCACAAAGCATACATGGGTCCAATCGATGGAGACTGAGTTTCTCTCAGGTGACAGTTACCTAAATCAAGAGATGACACTAAGTGTAGAATGAGAAAGTAGGAAATTATGAAGCTGCTGATTCAAGTTCTTCCAGGCTCCAGCTTTACTAACCAATGAATAACTGAGTTCTTCATAGGAGGAGCAATAAACTAAGAGTATAGACAAAAGGTCTTTGCAGAATTCTGGATCTTGTCAGGGTATCGGAAGTAGGAATAAAATAGTGAAAAGGGGGACATCATCAAGAGGGAGACTGTTCTCTCCCCGTCTTTGCCATGTCCAAAGGCTCTGCATGAAAGCAGAAGGCCAGAGAAGAAACAGATGGCCTGTTTCAAATACCATCCTTTGAGGGGAAGGCCCAAGAAACCCAAATGGATGGCAGCTTTCTCCGTTATGTCAATGTTCAAATGCCCTAAACTCACATTTCTTATAAATTCTTTGTCTGATCCAAAAATGAATATTCAAATGACAACTTAGCAGACAAAAAAAAAAAAAAGCAACAGTTGCATAAGACATACAGATTTATATTTAGAAAAAGATAAGATAAATCAATTCCTAGTGACCTGATCAGTACTATATTAGCCAGGGTTCTATGAAGAAATAGAACTAATGAGAAAATGTATATGCATATATACATACATATACATATATGGAGGGAGGTATATATGGCTTTCCTATGGCTGTGGTCAAAAGATACAGTGGATGTTTAATTTTTTTTAAATTATCATAATAAAAGACACATTGCCATTAATGCCCCTGAAAATACTAAAGTGCTCCTCCCCATTTTGAAAACACTTATCCCACTGTTCATTCAACTTTCTGAAGCAGTTCTAGGAATCCTCTTTCGTGTCGTTTTGTGACTGCCTTGATATCTTGTATTGATTCAAAATGTATAACATAATTCTGTCAAATAAAACCATTACAGTATATCCTCATCACCTTTTTTCACCTGATTTGGCAGCGTGCAACTTATGGCTCTTCCCACAGTCGCAATGACCTTGAAAGGTAAATGTTTTTTAATCAGTTCAGGACATCAAAGGAGCCATGACAGTGCTACTAATGGCCCTCATTAGAAAGCACTTTCCAGAACTACTTCAGAAAGTGGCAAGAATGATGGGATAAGTGTGTTCAAAGTGAGGGGAAGTATTTTGGGAAAGATTAATGGTACTGTGTCTTTTACTGTGATAGTTTTTTAAAATGTAAACCTTCACCCTAGTTTTCAATCATACCTTGTCTGACGAAAGGGTTCACATGAAGTTAGAGAGGCTAAGTCCCATAATCTGCTGTCTTCATGCTGGAGACATAGGAAAGCCAGTGAGAAGAACTGCAAAGAAAGGACTAAGCTAAATCTTAGTCTCACGGCCACTGATGATGAGCTGAAATGTGCCAGCTCAAGCAGTGGGACAAGAAAAAAGGGAGTGGATTCCTTTCTCTTCCACTTTTTGTTTTACTTGGCTAGGGAGAGACATCTAGTTACAAATCTCATATGGAAGCACTCTCATAGACTATACAAGAAGTGTTTGATCTGAGGAGCCTGTGACCCACTCAACACGTAAAGATGAGCAGCACAAATAATTTTTCACTTTTGGTGACATCTTTATTTTCACTATTTCTTGTGAAATAGAAGCTTAATTTTTCCTCAACAAAATCTAATGGGCCATGAATAGATACAAACTCTTTGCTTCTTTTCTTCTCTATTTCTATGACCGTATTGTCTAATTTTAGGAGATAAAGATAATAATCCACTAACTTCTTGCAGCACAACTTGAGATATTTCTCATTTTCTGTAATGTGAATTGAAACTCATGGTCATCTGTCAGCCAAGTATTGATAATATATCTTACAAAATTCATAATAACACATTCCCACACTTATATTAGCTTCTGCTGTTGCCCAGAAAAATATTTTTCTTTCCGAGTAGCCTATTCAGATTTCAAGGTTACAGAAAATATGTGTCCCTAAGGACATGTAAGCTTGTGCTTCACTGTGTACATGCATATATTTCAAGAACACTCATCACTTTCTCATAAGATATGTGAATCTTTTAAAAAATGTTTCAAAGTTATTTTATTTGTAAGCTTTATTGAGATGTAATTAATATACAGAAATTATATACATTTAATGAATGTATTTTGATGGATTTGAACATAGGCATATATACTATGGCTTATACCTGTGAAGTCAGCACCATAATCAAGGCATTGAATACATTCATCACCTCCAAATATCTCTTTGTGTTCTCTTGTTTTGTCTTTGTTATGTTTTATATCTAGATGTCCCCCAAGATCCTCCTGTGCTCATAGGTGGGGCTTTTGGAAGGTGATTGGATTATGGGGTTTGCAGGTGGCTTATTGTTAGGAAGTGGGGTCTGTGTGGATGAGGCAGGTCAGTGGGGGTGTCGCCTGGAAGAGTTTATCCCCATCCCCAGATCTTCCCTTTCTCTGCTTTCCTGTCTGCTTTCCTGTCCAAGCCCCTTTGCCAGGCTGTCATGACTTGGAACCATGTAACTATGGACATAAACCTCTGAAAACCATGAGCCAAAATAAACCTCTCTTTTATAAGTTGTGATTGTTGGATATTTTGTCCCAGCAATGAAAGAAACAGCTAAGACAGTTTTGTTTTACTTTGTCTTGTTTCTGGTAAGAACATTTAACACAAGATTCATCCTCTTAAAACACAAGATTCATCCTCTGGTATTTTAAAGTGTACAATATTATATTGTCTATTGTAGGTACTCTATTGTACATCCAATCTCCAGATGTTTTTTATTTAATATAAATAAAACATTAAAGCCATTGACCAACATCTTTCCCATTTCCATCTTCCCAACCCCAACCACTACTATTCTACTCTCCGAGTCTGAGTTTGACTAGTTAAGATACCTCATACAATTTCCAAAAGGTTCCCACTGGACATACCCATCTTTGTGTCCCCAAGTCATTAGCATGATTTACATATGACATAGAATATTGTTCCCTTGCTAAGAAGTTATGAGTAAGTAATGAGAAGACAGAGTAGCTTTGTAAAATCTCTCCGCTTCTTTGTAACTAAATCTGAACAGAATTTTCTCTGAATTCTCATCACTAACCCAGAAAAGATGCACTGTTTAAAATAAGTACTGTATTATTATGGCCATATATGTTTCTTTTAAGTGCTGTGTCTATTGAAAGACTCTTAACATCTGACCTTATACCTCCTATGTTAACAACAAACCTTTAACACATTACAAGAAAACTTAAAATACTACATGCAGCCCAATCTATATAAATTGACACCACAGCCATCCAGTTTCGGTGGGGGGGGCAGGTTGAGCTGAAGGATGGTTTGTGAGCTCAAGCTCTAGAAATAAACTCTTTGGGTTCAATTCCCAACATATACAATACTTAGTGAAGGAAAATTTGGGTAGACAGCTTGTCTATGCATTGATTACTTCATCTGCAAAGTGGTAATAACTCAGAGGATGAAGGAAGCGTGAGACTCATGGGATTCCTACAAAGATGAATCAGTTAAGGCAGGAAAGTGCGTGGGGTCACACCAAGCAAATGGCTTTGCATACTATTAATATGGTGAGTACAGCAATAATATGAGGGCAACATTGAGATTTTTGGAATTATTTTCCATATTAGATGTATGAGAAAGTTCCCCAAATCCTTTTGTAGCATGTACTACCTTTGCAGACACGTATTCAATGACAAGGCACTCTTTGGGATAGCTACTGTCCGAAGCAAGGCCTTTTAGCTGCCCTGCTTCTTCCCTAACTTCTACTTGACATGGTAGCTGGTTGTGTTCTCCATCTGGCAGTGAGAAAAATCAATAGCTCAACAACAACATCTCCACTGACTAATTTTCTGTATTAGTTCCCTGTTGAAAGAAAAAAACACAAGATTCAATTGGAACTAATTCCTTAAAGAGATTATGATGGGAATTATTCTCATGGGAGGCTGTTAGAGAGTGTTGTAACCCGAGCTGGCTTCTCCAGGGACTACAGAGATTTTTATTAACAGGTAATAGTCTCAAATGAATTCCTGACATTATGGTCTAGAAAAAAGGAATGGAGATCTGGGTCTATGTGTCAGCATGCTTGCTATCTTAGTTGAGAATTTCTGTAACTTAGCAGAGATAAATACATGCAGAAAGTCCTCCTTGGGATCCTAGTTATTGTTTGCTAATTTGAAAACATTCAGTACCAAATAAATGAATGAACGAATGAATAAAGGCAAGTCCCTTAACACTGAGGTTTCCTCATTTGCTAAGAGGCGAGGAAACGGTACTAAATTTGTAGCACAATGGCGGTGACACAAACCAGTACAAATTTTAAAAACTTTGTTGCTCTCCAAGTATTTTAACTTTTTCTTATTTCTTGAGAGACTTGGTATACACATGACACCTCTCATTTATCATTTTCTCTTTTATTGAAAATAAGTTTTACAAAGCTGGTAGGTTTGAAGAAGGTAGAGAATGTAAATGTCACAGCGTAATCTTGGCAACCTTCAGCCTTGTCTAGAAAAGTAGGCAAGGTGAAGTGAGAAGAGGTAAACCTGACTTCAAATCTGGTAATATGCATCTAACTGGCTCTTATTATGGCAAGTTCAAGAGTAACTGCCATTTATAAGCTAATATTTATACCTTCTCTGTTCTGTCCTTTTATTAAAATAGCTTATTTCTGAAATAAAAATGTCACTAGAACTCTAAAAATAGCAACTTTAGTAGTTACTGTGATTTCAGTGTAATGAGGGGGATTACGTTGAAGATAGTACAATGGTAAGTCAATACTGAACAAACCTATACTGAGAGCTAACAGGTGTCACATCTGCTGTGGTCAGCTGGGCATCAAGCATTCTTTCTTCTTCCTTTCTTAGTGAGGGAGATTCACTGCTCTCTGGTCACAGAAATGGACATTGCACTGAGACCCAGCCAATCTGCACATTTCCTTCTGGCTACAAAGTTAGTCCTGGAATTTCCCCCAGGAAATGAGAATGAGAAACATCCCTGTTCCTTCAATTTGACAAGAGGGACAATATAACCCCGACTTGCTGCATACTCACTCTTAAATTATAGGGACAACATGCCTAGAAATGAAGCAAAGAACACTAGAACCAAGACAGGAAACTAATTTCTTCTTTCAACCTCTTAAACCACTCATACCTGAACTCAGTCAAGGAGGGACTTTCAAACAGTGCAAGCCAATAAATCATTCTTTATATGTTAATCACTTTGAGCTTAGTTTCTATCATTTGTAACCTAAAGGTGATAATGTCTATCATGATTTTTTAATGAATTCTGAGTACAGAAGTATTGGTGATTTTAGTACTTTATCACTCTATTAATTTAAAATTTCTACCACATTCTTATAGAGATGATTGAAAGAAAGCCCTATTGTATTTTTACCCTGCACATAATCCAAACCTTCTCTGAAAGCAGTACTTAATTCATGTTATGTCCTTTGGCCTATTAGCCTGGTTTTCAATCTGTATATATGATAATTAACTTTGTAAGGTCTTATACGATAAATAAATCAGATGCTGGAAATATAAAAGGGGGGTCGATGGAAGGGGAAAAGGAATTGAAATGTGCTATGTACATGTACCAATTCTCTACAGTGAATGTAATCATTATGTAATGCAAACATGTACTATAAAAGTAAAAAAAAAAAAAAACCCACATGGAACAAAAACAAAATAAGTGTTATTCTGAAGAAGAAGGAGGAGAAGGACGAGGAAGAAAAAGAAGAAGAGGAAGGAAGGAAGGAAGGAAGGAAGGAAGGAAGGAAGGAAGGAAGGAAGGAAGGAAGGAAGGAAGGAAAGAGAGAAAGAAAGAAAGAAAGAAAGAAAGAAAGAAAGAAAGAAAGAAAGAAAGAAAGAAAGAAAGAAATAAGATAAGAAAGAAAGAAAGAAAAGAAAGAAAGAAAGAGAGAGAGAAAAGCATAGTCTGCAATATCTGGGAGAGAAAATTATTTTTAAATTCTATATAAAATACTATTTTATATACTGAGTACTCCCCAATTATAAGCCTTGCTTTTAATCACCAAAATATAGTTGAACTAATTCTATAAAGTAGTATTTGGAGTCTTAGGGAAAGAGTCTGGCTTTTGACTTGACTTAGGTAGGTGAAAATTTCAGCAAGTCATTTTTCGCTTCTCATTCTCCTTTCTTGCACTTATGAAATGGGAGTTAACGCATCAACCAGTTTATAGGAGAGAGCAAAGAGCCCTCATGATGAGCAACTAAACCATGCTGTAAGGTCCCTGACCGCAAGAGCGATCAGCACTGCATTTCCAGAGCCCGCTCACGGCACAGAGGACACTGTCAGAAGTGTGAGGGTCTGCACCTCGTGTCGGAGAATCAGCACAGATTTGGCCGGGAGCCCTCTGGCTTCTTCTCAATATTTGTTTTTGTAATCACATAACAAAATCTAACCACAATCTTTATTGCTTATCCATGTTCTCTCACAGCATCTCTGTTCTGTGAATCACCCAGAAGTTGTCTAAAATGCTATCTTCTTTTTGTTTTTAAGACATTGGTCTTGCCATTGTGCCCAGGTTGACCTTGAATTCCTGGACTCAAGCAAGTCTCCTGCCTCAGCCTCATGAGTAGCTGGAACTATAGGTGCATGTCACCATGAGTGACTTAAAATGCTGTTTTCTAATATCTACTTTAAGATATTCTGGCTGTAAATCTGAGATTGAGCCCATAAGTTTGAATTTTTACAACCAGACCTAGGACATTTGATGAGTTTCTCCAAGAACTTACTTAGAGAAACACTCAATCTAGCCTTAGTGTCTTAAAAATGAAACATAATTTTTTCTCTTGAATTATAATTACCCCATTTTGTGAAGTACTTAGATCTTACATTAACACATTCTGACCATATGTGCTACAAAAGCCCCTGGGAAGAAAGTTATGTGAATAACCTTTGGGGAAAATCTCCCGGTCCAGTATGCCTGATTTGTGGAAATTCCATAAGTAAAGATTGGCTGTAACTTGGGGAACACGAAGAATAATATTGTCATAATATTAGTGTGGCTAATGTTCGAATAAGAAAAAGTGAGTAAAAATGTATTATCTCATTTTCCTAATCCTGTAATTTAAAACCACCAATTCCTGCAGAGCATTTTGTATCCTCAAGGAATTGGGCACACAAGTGATAAATTAAGAAGCTACGAAGCAGTAAGTTTCCTGAATGAAGGAGTGCTTATGTTGTTTACAGGAAAAAAAAAAGACAAAACAAAACAGGTTCAAGCAGTGTTTATAAAGATTCATATTTTCTTCCAAGTATTTGAAGAACATTGCTTCTTTATTGAATTTCTAGGAAATAAAATGCTTTTCTTAGCCTATAAGTTAAATGAAGCTATCAAAGTATTTATGCAGAATGAAGGGGTCCTCCAGTAAAATGCTCTCTAATGATTTTGTTGGCTTGTCAAATATTTTTGGGAAGCTAGAGTGGCAAGATGAGAGGCATTTGGGTATTATCTTACTTCCATTTGCCAAGTTCCCAAACTGAAAGCATTATGGTCTAAGGATCAACTGTGAAGCCCAAAGCTCCTTGGAAGTGTAGTAAGTGATCCTAACATTTTGGCTTTACCTGTGAAGATGTAGAGAGTTCTGGAAATTCGATGATGGACCCACAGATACCAAAGTGAACTAAAAGCAGAGTGAGATTAAAACCAGCATTTCCTTCCTCCTGAGCTAGATTTTTCACTACCTGAACATAATCTCAGACAAGAGAGAAGAAAGGTAAACAGCTGTTTTCTAGAGACTAAGCACTCGCGTTGCCTAAAACTGGTCACCGTATTTGAGAACTCCACATGCATGGAGTCAACCAGTTGCAGATAGAAAATAGACTTGGGGAGGGTTTTATTCCATAACCAACACAGCACAACACACAGCATTTGCATTCTTATTAGGTATTATAAGTACTCTAGAGATAAAGTATGCAGGAGGGTACACATAGGTTATGTGCAAGTACTCCATCATTTGATTTTCCTCAGATTTTGGTATCCTGGAGTGGGGCTCAGGGGGGAGTACTAGAACCACTACCCCATGGATACCAGAGGACCACTGTCTTTGGTCTTTTGCTTTCATAAATAGTTTTCTTAGATTAGCTGACTAGGAGAACATGTTCTATCTTATGACAGCGCTAATAGTATTTTGATGAGCAAATGTATCACAATGTTAGTTTTGTCAAGTATCCGTGAGAATAATACTGTTTTTAATTTGTTTAAAGTGGTAAACTACATTTTGCTTTGTAAAATTAGCTACTGAAGGAAGATTGGGAAGCTTTCCTTCAACACAATTGCCTAGAGCTCAGGCTGTGAGCTAGTGATACATGTAGACTGAGAACCCCCAAACTGTGCTCTTTATATTCTCACACAGATGCTTCTGAAAACAAGAGTCTTGCCATCTAGGAACCTGTGTCACATGGCTCACTCTAGTTAGAACATGAACACTTTCTTTGAAGGTTCAGATGGCAATGCATCCAGAATCAGTTTGTTTCTCTATATTCAAAAAATTCGCAAAGTCACAAATGCATAGATCTAATGGAAAGCTCCCTTAATATGTAAACAGAGCCCATTAGTGGCTTCTCTGGCAAGTCGCAATGGTTGAAGGAGGCTAGCTGATTAGGAATAGTAACCTGTGATTGTTGGATTTTATAGTTCCTCCAATCTTATCTGTTATTAAGAATCAGTCAACCAATATCAGCTTTCTATAAATCAGTTACACCTTTCTGAATTCAGCATCCCTAGACGATTTGACCTATAGGCAGAAAATCATAACTTGTATCTTACTCGGAAATCTCAGGCTTTAGCCTCATAACAGGATTTGCTTTGAGGATTTATAAAAGCTACTCTTAAGGTCCTTGTGAGAATTACTGATCTTGTTGTTCTAACATTACATAAAACCTGCAAACAAAGAGGAAAATACCCCTTTATTTTCTGCTTCCCTAAATCATTGGTCATTAAAAGCAAAAAACTCTATTTCGTCCCAACCTAGTAACACCGGTCAGAAGGTATGATAATACTTTCACAATGAAGCATAACATTGGGTATAGAATTATAGACAGTATTGACTGATGCGAAGAAAACATTGTCACCCACACACACTATTCTCCTTTCAATGAAGTCTCAGATGTAGAGAGCTAAAAGAGTTTAAGAAACAGCTGAAGTAAAAGCAGAACTTTCTAGGAAAATAAACAGGCTTGAGAGAATTGAAGAGGAAATAGCAAAAAAAAAAAGTGGTAAAAATGGACATGAATATGGACAAAAGTGTTATATGTTCCAACCTGTCTGGAAGTTACCCTGACATATAGGAATGACATTGTTTTCCAGACCATGAAGCAAGATTTAATGCACATCTGCTTAGCTGTTACATTAAGACAAGACATATTGGTTGCATTGGTTCTTCTGTAATAGTGACTACCCCACCTTTTATAAAATCTAAGTACTTAGGAGACCGGTAGCTAAGTCTCTTAGGAGGCATTGTGGAAGACACTGATTAATATTTGCTGCCATGTAATCGATGCTGATTATTTATCACGGGCACTTTCCAAATCAGCACTCAAGTAGACACACACACTCCGAGAGCCCCTTGGGTATTGTCTGATGGGTAATGAGACTTTGCTGAAGCACGGGGATTCTCATGAGAAACAAGTTAGTTTCTTTACAGAAAGACTAGGGTTCTGTCTTATCTTGTCAGCAAGTCTTGCTATTTGTTAAGCACTGTCTAACAGTGTTTTATTTTGTGCATGATTTCAGAACAGAGAATATTTTCTGATCTGAGTTTAAGATAGAATATATGTGGATACGAAACCAAGCACTACCATGCATTGGGTGGGTGACCTCGAGTAAGTCACTTATCCTGAGACTCACTGTTTGTCAGTCAGGCCGTCCAGATACACAAATTCCCTTAATGTTCCAGAGAAGATAAGCTGAGATACAGCAGCAGGGAAAGCCATCGACATCTGCACATTGGAAAGTTTTGATAAATGTTAACCATTTTGTATGCCCTGGGTCATTATCATGAGGTCAATGTGCATCAAAAGAGGTTTCAGTGCATAGAGTAAATGGTCTATCATTAAGAAGCCTTTAAATAGCAGTTCTTAGCTTTGTTCTACGTGTTGCAATCACTCAGGTCACTTAAAATGACCCAGAATTAGTCCGTCCACTAAGGCAAATAAATTGAATACTCTCTGAATGAGATCTAGATAGCAGCAGTTTTTAAAGCACCCCAGGGAATAATTCCACTGGCTGTAGAGGTCGAGAATGAAGGTTTTTGAAAGATTAGAGATCATGTACCTTAGACCAGAGACCTACTTCGGAAGTTTATTTTTCCACATTTTCTAGCGCCCTTTTTCACAGATAGTTCTATGGAAGATAGTTAGGGTTGGGAGGAACTTTATCAAGAAAACCCAATAAACTTTAGACATTTCTTTCCTCACTGAAATCTTCTGTGAGAACATAACCGTTTATTAAGGTATAATTATTTAATAAGTTGAGAATTTCTTGAAAAATCAAGCTTGGATATTTGGAAAACAAGTCTCTTTTCAACTCAGTATCTCAATTATCACTCTGTTTGTTTTCCTATTAATCCAAGCAACTTTTGATGCTTAAATGACTCTTTGACATGGAGTACTCCTCTGCCATAAAGAACGATAAGCTTGAAACATTTCTAGATAAATGGATGCACCCTGAGACCATACTACTAAGTAAAATAAATTGTACACACATGTTTAAATACCACCTTTTTTCTCTAATGTGAGAGATTTAAAATGTAAATAAGGACCAAAATATATTATATTGGTAAAGGGAAGAAATTGTTCACATGGGAAGGGGAACAAGACGGGGGAGGGGAAAAGACAAGAAAAAAAGAGAGGAGAAGGTTAAAAAAAAAGGAAACAAAGCTTTTATAAATAAGGAGGGGAAGAGGTGTTAAAGGGAGGCAATGGGAAAAAAGCAGCAGCAAGATATATCATGTTCAGGTACAAATTCTCTATAATGAATGTTATTATGTATATTTAAAATGTACCACTAAAATAAAATATAAAAAAAAAAAACCCTCTTTGACCAGGCTGCCCTCAGGTTTCCTTGACAATCCTAACAGTTTTCTCTACTTCTCTCTCATTAAGAACTCATTTTAGTTATAGAGTATAGTTGAGCTAATGGAATTAATTGCTGAAAAGTTATTAACATTTTGGGGTTGTTTCCTATGTATCTATTAAAAGAATTTAATACATTTCATATCATAAATATAAGTTATATAAGAAAAACTAAAATTTAATCATACAGAACATACCATGGACTGACAAGAGAACTGATACTTCGACCATATTACTGAGTCTCATGTAACATTTAAGAAAATGAAATGCCTCGGAACTACAAAATTTTGTAGATATGTATATTAAAAAGAAAATAATGGCCTTACAACTTTTGCAACCAATATAACTGCTTCAAAATAAACTCAAAACATAAACATTCTGATGGACAAAGCAAGTTTATTCAGGAGCCTGTATTGCCTTGCTCAAGTGAAACTATGATGGTCACACCAGTGTTTTTAATTTGTTTTGTTTTGTTTTTCATGCTGGGGATTGAACTCAGGGCCTTGTGCTTGCAAGGCAAGCACTCCAAGTACTGAGCTAAATCCCCGGCCCAGTGTTTTAAGTTTCCATAGGATTATTACATGTTTTATTACTTTAAAAATATTCAATTGAATATTTTATTTAGATAATCCCTGAAGTAGAAGTATCTCATTAGAACAGCTAGCATAGATATTCATTGTGAAAATTCCTACCAATATCACCAGATTGTGCCCAAAATATTGACAAGTTATTGAGGTATACATGTTATGGTTCTTTTGTACTTTTTCATCTATGACTCAAAGGTGACTTTTCAGTCAGGTACTAATTTTATTCCTGAAAGATCTGGTTAGTTTGTATAGGACTGATACTGTGTGAACTGGAATTCACCAGAAAAAACCTGTCGTATTTAGAGCCAAACAAGAAAACACGTGGAGGCCAACAGGTGGCTACTGTCACTGTTCGCACCAGCCCACCTCTGGGCTGCACTTCAGTCAGAGACGCATCAGCACCAGGGCTCACTGAATTGCCCTCTGTTTGTGCTCTCATCTACTCTTCCTTACCACCAACCCGTTTCTCATTGCTACCCTCTTCTCCTGTGGTGGCCAGTTCATTTCACATGACTGTGCTCCCCTCCTTCTACTTAAGGTTAAGCTCTGCTTTGGCTCGACATTCAGACTCACTTGAATAGATTACATATAATATGAACAACATGATTACTCTTCTCCTCCAACCTTATCTCCTAGAGAGAGATCTTTTAAAGGAAAAAAGAAGGAAGGAGGGAAGGAAGGAAGGAAGGAAGGAAGGAAGGAAGGAAGGAAGGAAGGAAGGGAGAGAGGAAGGGAGGGAGGGAGAAAGGAAGGGAGGGAGGGACAGACAAAGAGAGAGAGAAAGAAGGAAAGAAAGAAAGAAAGGGAGAGGAGGAGGAAGCAGAAAAGGGGGGGAAACCTAGACTTGTAAAAGTGTATAAAAATTGTTTTTATTAGATTTGAGATACCAAAATTCAGATCCTCTACTTTCAACATCCCTATATAAAAGAGACTGAGACGAGACAAAAATAACTTATTTCTTTGCTCCAGAAAATATACATCTGGGATTTAAGACTTTCAACTAAGTGAAAGGACCTTTCTAAACTGACAGGTTGCTCATCAATAGTTATTTCAAGAATCTCCACTCACTATGTCCACAAATCTGAAGCCATTATGCCCACAAACTCACCCAAATCCGAGCAGTGCTGCACCTTGCAATCTCTGTCTTCCAATCACCCAGGGAAACTCCCAAACCCTACAAGTTTATAAGACTCAATAGATGCTCTGCTCACACGGCTTTTTCCTTTAAAGTAGGTTTAATACATTGAGTTTTTCTTGATCAACAAGTTTTTCTAATGTTTTTTTAAGGCTGGAAATCAATATCTAGACTTTATGAGTCATAATAAAAAAGTGGTAAAGGACATGATCAATATTTTATATTAAAGGAAAACCTCAATGCCATGGAATATATTCAAAGGGAAGAGAGTATTTGTAAATAATGCAGAAGACAGATGAAAATTTCTAAAAAGTCATTCAAACTTAGATTTTTTTGAAGAGCAGGAACTTCACAATCCGAATCAGTGGTGAATGATGCAATGAAAAGAGAATTGGAAGCCAAAAAGTTCTGAACAACTCTAGGAATTATAAATATCTGACCAAAAAAAAAAATATATATATATATATAAAAATACCTGATGTGCTTGGTGTACTGTTCTTACAGGTCAGGAAACGTAAAGAAAGAAGACTGGACCAGAACCGGAAGACCACATCAGGAAGCATCTGAAATATTATGCAGAGATGACATAAAGTGGGTGGCTTGCCTGTATCGGGACTTCATTCTCAGGCAGTTGTTTAAATATCAGTGGAACTCTGTCTTGCTTGTTCGCATGGATTTTAGTCTCCTTGAAGTCAAAGACTATGTTGTGAACCACATTCTCCACAGTTCTAAACTAGTGCCCTCTACATAGAGATGTGAAAACATGAATTTAAACAAATAAATGCAACATCCATTTTTTATTAGTGTCTGATATTTGTGCACAAAACTCATGGCATCTTCCTGAGCAAGAGAAGCAAGGCGAGTATTATTCGTTGACAAATGAACAAACTGCAGTTCAAAGAAGAAAAGAGAACACAATTTTAGACCACCTGAAATGTGGCAGCTTGTATAGGGCTGGGTGTGCATTCACTTCCGAGTGTACTTTTATTTACATGTGTGTATGAGTATTCTCATGCACGCATTTTCCTTCTGCTAGTGCTCCCGACAACACTACAAGCCAGGTACTGACATTATCTTTTCAGAAACAAAGAATATGACTCTTATTTTGAGTATCTTCGCTGCTCTTATACAGTTGATGGAACTGGCACTTGAACTCAACACATCTTAGTCCCGTATTCACGTCACTATACCATGTTCGTTCCCTGCACCTGTCACATTCCACAGCTCTTTTCTGAGACTACTCTCTTTCCCTCTCTACAAAGCAGAAACAGCTCCACTGCCAAACTAATTTACCTTGACAGCCCTGGGCAGACCCTGCCAGTTATGCTGACTTATTTATGGCTACAAATGGAAGGGACTTTCCCACTGGGTGCAGATTGAAGACCTACAAATACTTGGGCTTAGCCCTACTCCCCAAAGGCAGGTATGCCTAGTTTTCAGCTCCTAAGTGGACACCAGGGATACATGTATGCTTTTCATAGTGAATTTAGGCAATAAACTGTGACTCTAGTTGAAAAATGAGTGATTACACATGTCTGCCAAGAGATTCTTACAAAAAAACTAATATTAATATCTCAAGAAGACAACTAACTCAAATATTTTCCATTTCTAATAAAGGTAGAAACAATTTACTTTCACTTGTCATTGCAACCTACTTGAAAAGAAAGTTTCTTTTGGAAGGAATACAGGAGCGATTTTAATATGAATTTCTAATCACAGCAACATCAAATGTCTTGCTTACCAAAGATGTTTAAGAAGTTAATCTGTGAGTCCCGTGCATTCTACCACCTCCTTTCTTGTGTCAACTTCTTTAACTGTCAACCCTTTTATCTGCATCTTAACATCCCTCACAAGTGCATCATGCTTGACATATGGCAGCTGCTCACATTATTTTGAAAGGTACATGGTTGAAAACCACACGATCACATATTCTCCATTTCATTTCCCGATGGAGCGCTTAGCATTATGTGCATTTCTCTATTTCAGTGTCTCAGACTCTGATGCATAATAAGCAAAGTTATATCAACTAATTAACTTAAAAAGCTAATTCAGAAGTGATATTTTGAACCAGATTTTTAAAAATACCAACCAGCACACTTAGATGAAATAGACCAACTTATCAACTCAAAGCCACAAATTATTTCGAGATACAAACTAAATAGAGCCAGAAGTACACTTCAGCACAATTTTAGGTAAAAAGGAATGAATTAAATGTAGATGAATTTTCATCTATTTTAAAACAATTATAAACCTTAATTAAACCATATGAAAATACTTTTTATATTAAATGCCACATTTAGTCATTCAGAGAAAATCAGAAAACAGAGGAAAGTTACTAGGTTTCTGGTTCTTTGGGATCCTGATACCTAAAAAAACATAAATA
This sequence comes from Hystrix cristata, assembly GCA_004026905.1. Lineage (NCBI taxonomy): Eukaryota > Metazoa > Chordata > Mammalia > Rodentia > Hystricidae > Hystrix > Hystrix cristata. Next base: position 32,648 of record PVJO010004094.1, read on the forward strand.
ATTGAGATAAAACTTACAACACAGGAAGCTTTCAGAAAATAAGGGTCCGCCTGTACTTCATCTGAAAGATATAGTCCTTGACCAAATCTCCACTGTTTTTGTTGACAAGGAGAAATTCATTTTGCTGTGGCCTTCCTACTAAGAATTGAGTTGAAACCCACAGATACTTAAGCCCTGCAGATGGGCCCATATTCTGACAAACAATGAGAAATCAAAAATCAGAGTTAGCCTCTCCGATCTTTCCTAACAGACTATCTCACACTTTCTTTTTTACTTCCCATGAATATTTATTACAGTAGCAGATTGACCTCTAAATTGACTTGTTTGCTCAATTTATTCACATCATAAGTATCGATTTGCATCTGCTACATATCAGTCACAGTTGTAGGCACTATTATCAGGGTGATAAGCAAGATAGATTTGGTGGTTCCTGCCTTCATGAAGGAAAATAAGCATTTCATCAAGTCCAGTACTGGCTAGCTACAAAGACCTACAATTCAAAGAACTGTTTCCAGGCTACTTTTTCATGAGTTAAGCTATTTTAGAAACATAAAAATGAGTCCTAAGAACAAATAGATTCCAGGGACTGCTTTTTGAAAAGATGTCTTAGGCTGTCACTCAAGGCTGCTAGATACTAATTCACAGAATATACGCCAGTTCAAGAGCATTCAGTAGCAGAAGGAGGAGAAACAGCAAGTCGTCTCTCAGCTTTCTTGACTGAACAAATCTGAGTGGATACTCGGTGGCCAACACACCGGCATAGCGCTGTAGCCTTTCAGTCAGCGTGCGTGCTTCCCAGTGCCATTCGGGATCACGCTGCAGCACAGCTCACACTGAAAAGGGGCAATTACACGCCACTTGGAATTGCAAAGCGGAGGTGTAAGGGGTGTGTATATGTGTGTGTGTGCGTATGTGTGTTTAAAAGAAAAATCAAGTGGAGCTGAGAGAAAAGTGGCTGCATCTGTTTTCTCTGAGTTTACCAACTTCACAGCAATGACAGTTAAAAGAAAACGTTCAATAATGATATGAGTTGAGAAATATCAAGTCTATAATTTTTCATTTAAAAAGAAAACCACAGTAAGCTTCCTATGAATGTCTTCTACGGAACACTGCAAGCTGAACTCAGAAGACAGGATATTCACAGCCCTGTTTAGCTTCAGGATTTATTTCTGTTTCCATGGCAATCCTGCCACATAAAACTACATTACTCTTCCCGGTGAGGAGCCTTCATTTGTCATGTAAGCCTGTAACCCGAATGGTGCATTCAACGGCTGGGTCCAGTCCTAAATGCATAGCAAACTGGCCAATATATTTATTTTAAATCAATAGTGTCACTACATTTTAATAACAATGGCATTCTTATTTGGCATTTTATTTGCTACATCAATTCTAAGTCCTGTTTTATTAGCTAGTATGGCCCTTTTGAGTACAACCACACGAGTGCTGCAGAAGTCAATAAAAGTAATAAATTAAATGTACCAGTCAGTCATTTTTCCTTTGCTCAGCTCTACAAATCCCTGTGCAATCCTGACAGCACTGAAAAACCTAAGCTAATGTCCTTCACTTATATCACTGCTAAAAATAATAATGGAATGAAACACTATTAAACTGGAGTGGGGCTCAAGAGCCATTTGAACCTCTACTGTTGTGAAGGAATATATCCATTAGGTTATTAAAATTCTCTTGGGCCCTTCTTCCAGTGAATACTCACACTTGCCCATTCCCTTCTGAAACCCTGTTGGAAGGCTATTCGATCACTTTTGAGCACTGTAAGTCAGAATCATAGCTTCAGAGCTAAAGGGATATCATTGTGAGTAATATGTCAGAATCATAGCTTTTGAGGCAAAGGGAATATGTGGTCTATATTTTCCAACCGCCTTTAAAAAAGAAAGAAGAGACATGTGAGGATAAATGGTTCATGTAAAGCTGAACAGTCAAAGGCAAAATTTAAAAGAAGAGCCAGAATTTTGAGAATTTTGCTTCTATATGGGCAATTCTAGACAACACACAAGTATACAGTTTAACTCCTGAGGAAAAAAAAAAGTTTATCATTTCCCTTGAGATGTTTTCCAAGGATCATCAGTAAGCTTTGGAGTTGTAAACATATTGTTCTAATCAATTCAAATGAACAGTGCATTAGCAAAGCTGCTTGAGTATCGCTCAAATATAATGAATTTAATTGTGTAGAGTAATTGCATATATGAATTCCTAAAGTAGAGTAACTGTATTTATTAAATCCTAAAAGAGATTGAGTTTCGTGATTAAAGTTGATACTTCTGTCAAAAATTTTTGTGACTAAATGAATGAATTACCTTTGTAGGAGTATAGATAATGTGCACAAATCTATTGTGTTACCCCTAGGGAGCCCTGAAACTAGAAGGGAGACAGTCCATCCAGATGACTGATATGATAGCCAGAAAAACCCAGTGAAAAGGAGGTACAATCCTAATCAAATCATGACAGCCATCTTGACCAGATCCATAAACTTTATTTGAATGTCTTTATTCGATGGTAAATTTTTCTTTTATCCCCTGCTAAGTCAACTGGTTGCCAGTCCATCTCCTCTGGACAACAGTAGGTGGCCAGACTCTGCTTGAGCAGCACGCCGTCCCAGAAGCATCCACACTTCCCTGGTCCCTTTCTGTCTTCCCAATCATCTGGTGCTACTTTGGTTATCTAGAGATACTGGATGGTTTCATTGGTCAGTTTAATGCAATCAACACCATTTTAAAGGACATCATTTGGTAGTGGAGCACTAAAGCAAAAGTCTAGACAATCCTCTGGTACATTTTAAAGCTATAATCCACTTAATAAATCAGCATTCATTGTCTTCAGCTAGGAATATTCACTGGGCACAAACTGTGGTCCAGATCTCACTTTAGACGTAATGTACAATACTGAGAAAAAGAGAAAAAATCTGCCCTTTATGGAGTTCTGTTTGAAGCAGATCCAGAGAACTTTCGATTATACCACATTGTCGGATTCTGCTGAGGTATTATTTCTCTTACTTGAGCATTTATGTATCAAAAACACAAAATTTCCACATTGTGCAGAGGAGAAAAAAGGCAAGATGGAAAATATCTTCATCTGAATTTAATCAAGAGATGATATTTACAGGGCAGTTTCCACAGGGATTTAACTTTATAGCTGTTTATACAATGCAGAATTTATTCGATTGTTATGTCTCTTTTATTGTTAAACTAAAGATTAATGTAACAGCAGATGTATATCAGTTCCAGGATCTGGAGAGTCTCAAAGAAAGCATGAGTGTATCTGAAGACATGGAAACAGTTTTCACTGCTATCAGATTTGCCTGGACTTGCATATAGGCAAAATGCAGTCTCTCAGTCAGGCGTGGTGGTGCAGGCCTATAATCCCAGCAGGAGGACTGCAGGTTTGAGTCCAGCTTGAGCACCTGAGCAATTTAGTGACTCAGGAGACCTGACTCAAAGTGTAAAACAAAGTAAGATAAAATAAAATGGAGAAGGACTGGGAATGTAGCGCAGTACAAAGGTCAGTGGTCCAATCTCTGGTATACTAGGGGGAAAAGAAAACTTTTCTATTTGTGACTTTTCGTTTGTTTGTTTTTGATCTTTAACAATAGTAAATTATTTCTGAGCAGGACTGTACTCGGAAACTGAATGGTTTCATCCAATCCTCCCCACAAATTACAGTTACAGACCACTAGAGGAGCATGCAGGTTCTACTTGATTATTTTGAAGGATGCGTAACTCACTACCTTGGGAATACTAGACTGTATTCAAATTAAACAATCTCCGTCTCGTGGTTTCTCCCACACAGAAGAGATCAAACTTATCTTCGTGATATCTCATTCTATTTCTAGAAGGCATTAGTATTAACTGCCACTTTTGTGAGTAGTTCCTACCCTCAGCTGAAAAATAATCCCCCGGTAGACCCCTGCTGTTTCATGGAAATAGAAAATGTTTACCAAACTGATGCTCTCAGGTACCACAAGTTCTGCTTAACATTTTCTCCTTCATAATAATTATTTTTGGGTTAAGATATTAGCTTGCCTATTTAGGAGACTTACTGTCCTACAATTTGTTTATGTCAATAAGCTTTGCCTCTTACTGTGTGACTTTTTGAGATAGATACAGATATAGATACAGATATAGATATAGATATAGATATAGATATAGATAGATATATATACCATCCTTGCCCTCAATAAATTCACAGCATTAGTAAGAAAGTCTTCCATTCATCTATCCATCATTTATACATCCATTCATCACTCATCAGTCCATCCATTACTTCATTCAGTACTTGCGGGTATTTGCTCTTGTAGCCATCACTCAGAAAGAACTAAGGACTTATACATAAACAAAATAGACAAGGTCCCTCCCTAGCAAAACGTACATTTTTATAATATAAAATAAGCAACTGACTAGAGTCTTAGAAAAGGGTAAATTTGTCTTTATTACAGAGCAAGACACATTTTAATAGAAAGACGTGAGAAGAGGAAGGCTCTTAAATGAAATTTGTGTGAAGAATGGTAGATTATCAGTATATATGGGGCAGCCTACTACACAGCTTATTCTGATAGACAAGACAGGGTGTCTCCTGTACGCAGAATGTCTGATTAGGCGATATTCTGAAGGAGACCAAAGGTAGAAAGTAACAGGATAACATCATTCCAATTTTACACACAATTTAAGAGTTTAGAAAAATGTTACATAATATGTAACAAAATAATGATACATAAATATAGCCTGCTTAGTGAGTTAGAAATAGTGATGACCTCTCATTAAATAAGTCACTAAAACCATTTCACTTGATTATTCTTAAGTAGCAAGCAACAGTATCATTGGTTGCACTATAGAGACTAGAGAATTAGAATTCTCAAAGAAGTTAAATGATATTGTCAAGATGGTACCTAGGAATTCATTCAGGCCTTTTATTGAAAGATAATTTGTTTCTTATAGTTTTAAAATATCTGTTATTATTTATTCAAATCAAATGAGACTTACCTCAGAAACTTGTGTCTTGACTATTTCATTACTCACAGACCCCCTAACCCAAAGTTGAGCTGGAATAAACAAGTTAACATGTATTATCTGCATGTACCGTTCCGTACGGTGAATGTAATCATCATGTGCAGCAAACATGTACTAGTAAAAATTTTTTTTAAAAGGAAGAAGAAAGAAATAGAGGAAGGGAGAGAAAGCATGCAAGCAAGCAAGGAGGAAGTGAAAGAAAACGAAAGAAAGAAAGAAAGAAAGAAAGAAAGAAAGAAAGAAAGAAAGAAAGAAAGAAAGAAAGAAAGAAAGAAAGAAAGAAAGAAGGAAGGAAGGAAGGAAGGAAGGAAGGAAGGAAGGAAGGAAAAGAAAAGAAAGAAAGAAAGAAGAAAGAAAAAGAAAGAAAGAAAGAAAGAAAGAAAGAAAGAAAGAAAGAAAGAAAGAAAGAAAGAAAGAAAAGAAAAGAAAAGCAAAGCAAAGCAAAGCAGAAGATAGAAAAAGGACCTTTGATGGTGCTTTTGAAATTCTCCTTGACAAGTACATGTTCTCACTTATTAAGACAATGTTGAAAGGTGTCCATACTGCATTATGGTCTAAGAGTTTAATAAACAAGGTTCTTCTGCCGTTAGATATGTCTGATAATAATACAGATATAGCATTACAATGGTATCATGAGATCTTGGATACTTTCAACTACAATTTTCCTAGTGGGATGCCTGTACTTTTTAACAATATTTATCGTGTGCAATTAGAAGGGTCAAACATCAGGGTTTTTTCCTCACAGGAGCAAAACATACAAATATGTGATGCCTAAAGCATACACAGGGCTTAATTCCACAAAAATATTAATTATCTATTGGATATAAGAACTTAACAGGTGCTGTAAAATTCCTGAATATTCAGTTCACTAGATATTGGTATTTTTTAATTTGGAAAGATTAAGGAAAACTTAAATATTATAAAAGTATTTAATGTTTATTTGCTGGATTTATAATTTAATAGTATTACTTTGTCCCACCTTCTGGGAGCTAATTTAATAAAAATGAATACTTCAAGAAATATCCAAAGATAAGTAAATATCAACAAATACATTCTTGCTTATTACAGGAAATCTGTCTATTTTCTTAAAGTCACAATGGTCGTCTTTGGGGTCTGTTGAATGGTTAAAATAGAAACGGGCCTGAGATAAAGAAGACAACTCAGTAATAGAGTCACATGAATCTATCTGGAGAGGCATTCTAGTAGCTGCTGAAATCAAATCAATTCCAAAAATCAATTCCAAAAGTATTAACTGAACAAGTACTGCATGCCAAGCACTGTGTTGACAGTTGGGAATACAAGTCCTTGACTCAAATCTTTGCCAAGCGCACGAAACAAATACTACCATGGAAACAGAATAAAGTATTTTACTTACCCAGAAGGGACACAAAAAAAATCTCACTAGTTTAACATTTCATTAAAGAGATGAGACTTGGGCCAAATGAAAAAGTGAAAAAAGACAACATGCGAAACGGAGTTCCAGGTAAGTAAATCAGTCTCAGAAACAAAGATTTAGAAGCAGGGGAGCGTAGGGTGCATTTCAGATGCATCCGTATTCAAACGCACTTAGAAACAAGGGAGTAGATAGGAGAGCTGGATGGCAAAGAGGGAGTCTGGGGCGGAGGACCGAGGCTAAGCTGTGGAGGACTGTAAACATATCACTCAGGGCGCACGCAATTCCTCCAGAAAGTTTCGAATTATTCTACAAAGGGAAGAAATGCATCTCATAACCAAGAGCAAGGTTTACACATAATATCCGTGTCACATGAGCAGCATATGGAATGCAGCTGAAGAAGCATTTCTATTCTGGAGAGTTAGAGAAGAGGCGGAAGTTTTCAGAGCTGTGCTGAGGATGCTGAAGAAGCACATGACCGAAAGATGCACAGAGAGATGCAAGACGGACGAGCCTCAGTTATAAACTGCAAAGCTGCAGGCAGAATCTTAAGTATTTAGCAAATAAATCCTAAATGTATCTCAACTTAACAAAAAAATGACAGAAAGAAAAAGAAGCTGCTAATTTTCCTCCAAATCCCAGGAGGCCTACAGAGGAACACTTTCAAGGTGCAAGATGCTGCCCATTTCTGGAGCATGACTTATCTTCCAAACACAATTTCCTCATATCTGAAGAGGGTTAGCAATGACACTTTCTTTTAGGGTCATTAAAGGACAAAGAGAACAATGTGTGTAGGCAAAGTATTGAGTGGTTCATCATTAATATTGCAATTAGCATTCATTTTCCACAGATCTCTTTTGTACTTTTATGTGTTTCTGAAATTGTACTGAATAAATTTGTATAATATGCTTGTTTTATTATTAAGTAATCCCTATAACACTTATAGTTTGTAGCATAGTTGGTTTATGTTTGCACATATTTAAATAGCAGTGAAAAATAAATAAATTAACCAAGATTTTTCAGTTTCCATTAAGTCTATGCATAACCTTTGAAAGTAAATTCTAGGAAAGTAAAGATATACTTTAGACCTTTCTGTATCCTCAGTGCTTCTAGTCTCTCATCAAAGTTTCTTGCACATAATATTTGTTTCTAAAAAGGAAAAGAGGAAAAAGGGAAGATTATAAAGAAGAAAGAATCTCGTAGTGCACCTCAAACTATTAAAATGTATACTATTCTTATTTTGTATGGTAATGCAAGAACAAAAAACTAACATAAGTTAAATCGTGCAAAATAAAGCAAGAAATTACAGTTTCCTGTAACTTGCACATTTCATCAAAACAGAAAACCTCTCTATCATTTATAAATGTATAAAGAAATAAAATAGCAAAACTAATATTTATTTACTATGCTGTAATTTAAAACACTGGAAAAATTAAGAATGAAATTGTTCTATTTATTTGAAAAAAAAGAATCAAGACGGGACTCCCTTTTCAAAAGATGGAGTAGACATAATTTTTCCCATTTTCCTATTATGTACAAGGAAAATTTCTACCAATTATATTAAAAACAAAGAGAAAGAGACTCTCAAAGTTAGAGAGAAGAGGCGGATCAGCTAAAAAGATTCCGCTCAAAGGAAAATCTGGTGGTGAGCTCCTTGGGTTTTCGTTTTACCTCAAACATCCCAGATTGGGAACTAGAGAAGCCAGAAGTGTGGAAACATCGAAGCGCACAAGCAATGCGGAGAAAAAGCGTGAGGTCTCCAGTCGGAGCATCAGGAAAGAGGCAACACAGTATGACAGAAAGCCCGAGAGCCGCGCCGTTCTCGCTAAGTACCTCAGGAAAACTGTGAGCCTGGAGATCCTGACATTACAAATCACTCGGGGAGCACAGACCCCAAACCCCCGTGGGAAGCACCCCCACCCCGCAGGGGGCTGAACCAGAGAAGGACGAATAGGAAGCTGGGACCTTCATCCCCTGTGTCAGCAACAAGATCCTCCTCTCCTCCGTGCTAGGATGATGACCGAAGACTCAGAATATTTACCTCCTCCCAGGAAAAATAAGAGGACTCTTGTCACCTCACAGTTCAGCGGTGGCCGAGTCTCCCCTGAACCGTACAAAGCTGGACTTCACACGGCTTAACTAGGTCGCACCTTCCCTTCCCCTGTCAGAGCACAGACAGACAAAGTCACGCCAAGCTGAAAAAGTGATATAAGATCCAGAGTTATATGGTGTGATATGCCAAATGACCAAGTTTCAATAAAAATTTATTATAACGAGCTAAAAGATAATCTCAAGTTGGATAAAAAAAAATCAGTAGATACTAATATCAAGATCACGGAGGTTTCAGAATTACCTGACAAGAATTTTACAGCAGGCATGACAAAGCATTTCCATGAGAAACTACAAACATATCTGAAGCAAATAAAAACGTGGGAAGTCTCATCAAAGAAATACAAAACCTCAGTAATGTTATAGAATATTTAAAAGCAAGAATAGGTATATTTTAGAGAGTTCAAACATAATAACCAAAATAAACAAGTTAGTGGGAAACGGACAGTGACAGGATGGAAGGGACAGAACAAAGTGTGAGTGAAGACTGAACAGAGATACTCAATCTGAACCGCAGAGAAAAAGTAAGCGAAAAAAAAAAAAAGTGAGCAGAGCTTCTGCCAGCTGTTGGAGAATAACAAAACATCTGACATTTATGCGACTGGAGAAGACAAGTGCTAAAAAGTACTCAGAGGAATAATTACTATAACTTCTAAAATTTAGCACAACAGAGTCCAGATTCAAAAAACCTGAGTGACTATTAAGCCAAGAAATCTACACCTAGATATATCAGATTCCTTCACTCGGAACAAAGAGTCTTCAGGAAAAAAGAGGAAATTAAGGCATCATTGGATGAAAGAAAACCAAGACCATGTCACCAGAAGATTTGCTTTGAAAAGCCAAAGGAAATTCTCTAGAGAGACAAGAAATGAGAGAAGAACAGAACTTAGACTGTCAGGAAGGAACAAAGTCACAAAAATGGAAAATATGGATAGACAAGATAGATTTTCCTTGCCTTCTGGGATCTTCTATATTATATATGACATTGTAAACAAAATTTATAACACTGTCTAGTGTGGTTCTAATATATATGATGGGAATATTTAAGGCCATGAGGACACACAGAGAAAGTATGTAAGGACATCATGATATGTAAGGTTGCAATTTCACTTAAAGGACTAAGACAGTATATTGTCATGTATATATAACGTTATGTATGTCTTTACAGCAAGTACTAAGAAAACTTCACAAAAAGAGACAAAAAATAACTCTATAGGTATGTCATAATTGTAAAAATGTACAACTCACAGCAAGACATAAAAGAATGAGGCATGCAAAAACAGATAGGACAAACACTAAACAATAAATAAAATGATAGACTTAGGTCCCAACATCTTAAAGAAAATAAGTGAATATTATGAGCAACTCTACACACATAAAATTAGCAACTTTGATGGAATGGATGACTTTTTTGAAAAAAAATACTACTAAGACTCACAAACCTCACACAGTTTCACATTTCATTACAACAAAAAAGATCATCTCAATAGAATTAATGACTATTAATAAAATTCAATATTTAACTTAAAACTCTGTAACATAGAAACATCTAAGTGAGATGTTTTCACCAGAGAATTCTACAAATGTTGAAAGAAGGATTAACATCAATTATACACAACTCTTCTAGGAAACAAGGAGATTGAACAAATTCAATTTGTTTTATTTGGCTAATATTACACTGATACCAATACTAGATAAAGATAATTAAAACAAAAACAAAACATTTAAAACAAGACAAACAAATGACAGATGTATATCCCTCTTAAACATAAAAGCAAACATTATTGACAAAATATTTGCAAATACTATTTAGCAACATATAAAATAACTATACATCACAATCAAGTGGAGTTTATTATAGGTATACAAGACTGATTCAATAATAAAAATCCATCTGTTTAACACATTATAGTAACAGGCTAAAGAAGATCCATATAACCACACCACTTATTAAGAAAAAGCAATTGACTAAATTCAACATTCATAATTAAAATTCTCAGGAAAATAGTGAGAGGGAATCATTTTGAATTAGAGGAAGAACATCTGCCAACATCTACAAGTCGCATCATACTCAATGACAAAAGACTAAATGATTTTCCTTCAACTTCAAGAGTGAAAGTGGGAGACTGCTCTCATAATCTTTATTCAATGTAGTGCTAAACATTGTAGCTGGTCCTAAAAGGCAAAAGATAGAAATAAAAGGTATACAAACAAGAAAAGAAGAGATAAAATTTTGTTAAGATGATAAGAATATCTACATAAAAATCCCAAATCTATAAAAACTGTGATCAAGAATGAACAAGTGTAGCAAGATTGTAGAGTACAAGATACACATACAGAAATCAAATGTATTTCTATATACTAGAATGAACATAAAACTCATTAATTTGAAGTATAATAACATTTACAAACAGACAAAAAAAAACAGAAATATTTAGGTATGCATATAATAAAACATACACAGTATGCATGTTGAAACACAAAATACTCTTGAAAGTAATCAAGTGAAACTTAAATAAGTGGATAGACATATTGTGTTTATAGATTAGAAAGTTCAACCTTGAAAAGAAGATGCTACAAACCACATTATCAGATATCATTTGTGGGAATATAAAATGGTACAAGTCCTTTGGGAAACAGTCCAGCAATTTATTAACAAACTAAGCCTACGACTATGATATGACACGGCAATTGCACTGTTGGGCTTTTGTCCAGAAAATTGAACTCTTGGACTCACAAAACAAACAAAAACAAACAAACAAACAAACATCACTGAACACAAATATTTAAAGGAGCCTTATTTATACTAGTCCCAAACTGGAAATATACCACTTAATCTTCAGTGGATAAATGGTGAAATAGACTGTGGTACATTGCTGCCAAACAATACTATTTATCAATATAGATGGAGAAACTTGACAACAAACTATGAATTTGCTGAGACTCTTAACAGAAGCCAATTCAAAAGGTAGACTATGACTTGGTTCCATTTTTATAACATTCTTGAGATGGCAAAATAATAGAAATGAAAAACAGAATAGCGCACAGCAGGGTTAGCGAGAAGTGGGGCAGGAAGGAAGAGGTAGGAATGACAGTGACAGAACAGTGTGTGGAATTCTTGAGGTGAAGCAATATTATGTATCTCAACTGTATCAATATAAGCATACTGTGTGTGCTATTAGACAACCAATTCGGAAAGATGTTACTTCTAGGAGAAACTGAATAAATGATACAGAGCATGGGTTACATTGTATAAAACATGTGAATCTACATTAATCCTAAATAAAGCTTAATTAAAAATAATTTATCAAGTCTAGCTTCAATAGTCCTTGCCTTCTTCCTATTGTTTAATTACTGATATGGAGAAAATAAGGCAGCAGGTTGCCACACTCTTTTTTAAATGCTTTATGTGTTTATTGTTTGCTTTGAGAAAGGGTGTCTCACTATGTTGCTCAGCCTGATCCCAAACTCATACACTCAGATAATCCTCCTGCCTCAGCTTCCCTGGTAGCTGGAACTACAAGTTTGCCTCACACCATCATGCCTCACTTTCCTTTATAAGTTTAAATTAGCTTCCCACATTTTATTACTTGTATTTTCAATGCAATGAAATATCTAAGAGAGTTATTTTAATGCAAAGTGGTTTTTTATTTGTATTTTTATTTTGCTATCACTTCCTCTGAAACATTATCTTTTTGTTCCAATCTCTTATCTCATTTATAGCAATAATTACTATTGACAATTTCTCTGGCTGTGTAGACAGAGTCTCTTGAATGGCAGGCATGTCGTTCTTTCTGTCAGCTATTTCTTCTATATCTCTTTTTACATCTCAATCAAATTTCACTTCATCTTTTCTGTACTTTCATCTTTTTTGTCAATTCCCTTTCTATTATCCATTGTTTTATAAAATGAGTATAACACTGAGAAAAGAAAGCAATACACTGTGCATGAAATAAATAGAAGATACACAGTGTGATAGATCACCAATAGATGTTCAAAGAAGCCACATGAGTGCTCACTCATCATGACGTGGATCTGTTAGTGATCTGCAGAATGAAGAACAGCAATATTTATGAAAATATTCACAGTTACTATATCATCGTGCTAGTCAGCTTTCAGACAATAATATAATAAAATGCCAGAGACAATTATTTATAAAGAGAAAACATTTATTATGGCTAAATTTTGGAGGTTCCAATCCATGATCAGGTCACCTCCTTGTTTTGGTCCATGGTGAGGCAATACATATAGTGGGAACATGTGGCAGATGAAAACTTCTGAAACTCACAGTCACAAGTTAAAAAGAGGAAGAGGAATGGACAGGAAGCCAACAATGTCATCCAAGGGCTCGTCTCTACTAACCTAAAGTCCTCCCACTGGAACACTTCGCTTAAAGACCTCACACCCTCTCTGTAGCACCACCAACATGCTGGATTGCAACCCGCTGTTTTGAAGCCAAAGCCTTTGTCCCTACTAGAGACCTCACCCCTCAGCTGTCATTGATTAGAGGACACATGAAGGGTCCACAATCTTGTCCAATCTCCTACACTCAAGACTGGTGAGTCCTACCCTACAGTTCTGGATTTCGCAGAGAGTGACAGAGACAAAGCAGGAGAATGAAGCTGAGGGGTCCTGATTTGGTAAATGTGAAGATAAATTATCCTTCCAACAAGCTGAACAGGCAGCCTTCTGGTTGTCACTTCTTATCAACTTTTATGATGAAAGTCACAAGAATACAAATTGGGCAGAATCGGTAGAGACAATGGTTTACACAGCCCAAATATTGAGATGAAAGCTGAGAAGTAAGAAAAGGGAAAATAAATTAGATTGGCAATTTTTTGAAGACATTTTCTCCATGGAGGGCTATAGCACTTCACAAAGCACCACACTAGAAGGCAGGGCCCACTTCTTCATCCTGACATTGCCATTTAACACCCACAGGCACTTGGGGACAAGATGTTTTCTCTAGTGGCCTCGGCTTTTAACTGGATTATAGGAATAGCAATCTCAGATCACATCCAAAGTAGTAGCAAAGTTTTAATATTGGTAGCATATCAAACATCTTCAGACAAGTACTGTCTGCCTTCCATATCTGTGGGCTCTATTTCCATGGATTCAGTCAACCAAGGATGGAAAATATTTGGGGAAAAACAACTGTGTCTGTGCTATTACACACAGACTACATTTTTCTTGTCATTATTCACTAAGCAATATAGTATAACAATGATTGACATAGCATTTATATTGTAATAGATATTATAAACAACAGAGATGATTTAAAGTATTCAGAATAACATGCACAGGATCCTGAATAGATGTGGATTTTGCCATCCTTTGAAGTCCTACAACCAACGTCATGTGGGTACCAAAGGACAGCTGTACTTCAAACAGGAGAATGAAGTTAATACACATGGCACAGTCTGGGTATACAACCATATTATTTTAATATTGCTGGTATTAAACATTAAATTCCTCAACTCTTTTAATTTGGAATACAGAAAATATGGTCACTTCTGTACACACCATGTGCTCTCACAGTGTTTCATACACGTTACAAATCTGCTAACTGAGGGCCTGCATATGTGAATGAAGCTGCACATCCTTGTTCTGCTGAGCGTGGAAGAAAGGGAAGATAACTGAGCTGCACTTCAATCAGTGAGAGTAAACATGTGTAAGTGAGGTAATATGTGTAAGGAATTCAGTATTATCCCTAGCACTGAGTGAGCACTGGGTGAATGATAGTTATTATTTACAACTTTTTTCTGTCTCTCTTTTATTTTGAGTGATTCTTCTTATTTAGTTCACAAAAACCTACAAACGTGATGATCTGTCTCACACTCACATTGTTCAAACATTGTGACATATTCGAGATTCCTCATATCATAATTTAACCCTCTTCAATATTATCGGCATTAAACCATTTCCATGACACAAACACCCCATGTAAATGATGCAGACCAGCTGACTTGTGGCAGAAATGACAACAGAAGGAACCCTGGGAAAACTTTTAAGTAGTTGATGCTCGGAAAGGAAGGGCATGGAAAGAGAACTTAGCTCATATTTCAAACTCTGGGAAGTAGAAAGCAATTTGAACTTTGCCAATCAGATAATAAACACAGTATAAAAATGACCTAGTGATGAATGAAAATGCTGTAATGTTTCTGTAGTAATTTACAATGCGGATGGCTTCTTCCGTGTCTTTTTTTTTTTTTTTTTTTGTGGTACTAGGAGGTGAACTCAGAGTTCACACTGAGCTACATGTCCAGCCCTTTTCTTATTTTTTATATGGAGACAGGGTCTTGCTAAGTTACTGAGCTGCCCAGGCTGCGGTCAAACTCACAATCCTTGCGACTCAGACTCCCAGAGCCTGGGATTATAGATGTGTGCAATCCCATAGCTCCTTGCATGGTATTCTGACAAACTTAGATGTACATCTAAATTTTTATATGAAAAGAGGATGTAGTTTTTTTGGAGAGTGAAGGTATATACTACATATATATATATATATATATGTGATATATATTACATATATAACATCATATATATAATATATTATGATACTATATATTTTATATACATATATTTACTTCTAATATGCCTCACAAAGACATTTTACAGGGATATAGCACACAGAGCAACAGAGGATGCACTCTTAAGCTTTGTCTAAATAATTAGCAGAGCAACAAAAATCCGTTGTTTTTATTTTTGGCAAATATAGCGATCTAAGAAGATTTGGACTGACACCAAGAAATCACAGTAACAGGAAAAATGGGAGCCATCATTTATTAGTACTCATAATGTGCCTTGAGTTTCAGGTCTGTATTTTCTTAAATACTAGAATTCTTGGAAAGTACACCAAGAATCAGGGAGTCTGAACAGTGTGCCTAAGATCATTCAGCAAGCGATTTCACATCACGTTTATAGTTTCAGATTCCACCCGACCTTCAAGATTGGACTCAACCTACATGCAGTACTACTTCATATAACCCATGACTCTCAGGCCAGACAAACAATGGGCACTGATCTGACTGTGTCTCAAATAAATTATTGTATATTTTAACACAGACTCTTTCTTTGTAATATTTAAATCCTTAAGTCAGCAACTTTGGCTATAATAATACATTTTAACAAGTGACAATTAAGGAACATTCATTTTTGGAGAAGGACATGTACCTCTTATCTCTTCCCAGTGTGAAATAATGTTCCTCATTTCAAAATTCCTGTAACATCCTGTCCATATCCTCCTAGTGGCATTTCCACTATATGTGCCGTGAGTTACAATGATTAATGTTCAGATAGAATCTCTCCCTTTGTACCTCATGTTCCTTAATGTTTCTTAACACATAGTTTTATATCCTTCTTAGAGCCATACTCAATCAATTGCCAATAGTTGTTGCGTGATCAAGAGATAATATATAAAAGTTATGTTCTTGATTTTTCTGAATTGTACTTTAGTTATGACTTACCAAAGAAAAAACTCTGATAAAATTTCAGTCAAGGCTTTAACCTGAAGAAAAAAAAATATTCTCAACCTAAAAGAAAAAAAGTCAATGAAAATTCATCCTAAAAGACTTTGTGTTGAAGGTAGTAAATTTTGAAATATATTTTGGGGCAAAGGATTCTAACTTATCAATGTCTAAATTTGTCTTTATCTGAAGACCACACAAATACTCCTCACTCAGTTAAACTCACAAAATTTAAATTGGGTTCAATTTCTGAAATAATGAAATTTTTTTCATACTTTTCTACACAGGACGGAGAAATACAATAAAAAATACGTTAAAGTTTATGAGAGTATTACTAGCTTACAATTAAGGATGACAGGTTTGGAACTGCACAGTTGTTATTTTCTCATCTGAACCTCAGGAGACTCAGAGGTATAGAAGCTCATGGCACATTTATGTCATGCTATAACCCACAATTTTGAAGCAGACTTGGTGTTCACATATCCAGTGGTGTATTTTGGCATTCCTAAAGCAGAACCTGTTAGAAAAGGAGTTAATACTAAATCACATGAATTTCAGAAAAATCCACCTGAAAGACCCCAGAGAAATAAAAACAGGATCGATCTCCACTAGTGAAGGTATTGGGATTACACTTCCTTATTATCAGAATGCAGTCAGCATTTGTCAGCAGGCAGTCATCAGGGCACCATGGTGGTCTTTCTGTTTGCTGGTGTTGGATTTGAGGTTGTGTTAAGAAATTGTAGAAGCTGTTCTTTCTTGAACTTAGCAAAGACTGAGATAAAACGTAGTTACACTGGAGGATCCAAAAGGTAGAAACAACATTTTTGAGATACCACCTCAGTTCAAGTGATTTGCCCTGTAGTTTCCCATTGATATAACCCCGTATTTCTAATCAAAACTCCTGACTGTATTGATCCAATCAATCAAATTTGATTTCAGAAAGTGCTTTCCAACTGTTTCTCTCAGAGTATCTTCCAAGCGAGGTTCTCCAAAATCATTCTTTGGGATTTAGAAACTCTTAAGTATGCTATGTAGTTAATTGGTATTTGGAGACAAATTCTCTGAGCTTGAAATTCAATTGTCATACTTTTAATCATTTGTCATTCAGCTTATACCTAAACTCTCTATGCCTAAATATCCCTACTGTAAAATGTGAATAGTAATAGTATTTACTTCATAAAATTGTTGTACAAATTAAATTAGATAATGAAAGTACTAGACTAAGAATGGGATAGACACAAATGATACACTCAAGGAAAGTTAACTACAAACTCATTGTCATGAAAATAAACTCAAGAAACACTTGACCTTTTGGGGTGTGAAGATGATAAGTGCTCTGAGGGGTTCTCGATTAATCTGTTAACTCAGCATGTCACAAACTTAAACAGACAATCATCTAATGATGGCTAAACAAATTTTCAAATGAGTATTTTAGAAAAATTTTCCTAGCAATTTTTATCAATGGCAAAACCAAGTTGAAACGATGGTTACTAGACCAACATAATCAGTGGGCAAAGAAACAGGATCATCTTTCATAAAGAAAGCCACTCTCGTTTTTAGCAAATAATGAGTTGATCATTTGGGAGACTATTGTGTGACAAAACATAAATTCAAAATTAAAATTATCATACCATAGTGATACATGCACAACCATGTTCATAGCAGCGCAATTTGTAATAGCTAAGTCTTGGAAACAACCTAAATGCCCAACGACTAATGAATGGCTAAAGAAGATGTGGTTTTTCTACACAATGGAGTACTGCTCTGCCCTTAAAAAGGATAAACTAGAGACATTTGTAGGTAAATGGATGCACCTTGAGAACATACTCTTAAGTGAAATAAATCAGACACTTATCAGTACACATCGAATTGTTTCTCTGATATGAGAAACCATATGTAAATAAGGACAAAGGGGTATAATAGATATTATGTAAAAAAAAAGATAGTATTCAAAAGAGAGGAGAACTAGATAGGGAAAGGGGGATAAAGAAGGAAGGTTAAAAGAAAAGTAAAATTAAAGGGAAAAAAATGGAAAAATGTAAATAAACTTGTTGCAAATAGGGAGGGATGGGTGAATGGAAGGGAGGGGAGGGGAAGAGGGAGGAAAACCAAGATACATCATGTACAGGCACAAAATAACCATGTTGATTATGATCATTATGTATACAATGTACCAATACATGTTTTCGGTAAAATTAAAAATTAAAAATTAAAAAAAAAAAAAAAAACAAGCTGCACAAACTAACACAGACAAACCCATAAAATGAACTCAGAGGCACCCTTCGGGCACCAGTCCTATACTAATTCAGGGGTCGCCTGTCATTCAACACTTTAATGTTGAATGAACCATTAGTTTACACCTTTATTCCACCTTAATGAATGGCCTGGCATTCTGCAATAATACAAGGGAACACCCAAATTTCTGGCTATTGTCTAAAAAAGCCAGTGGCCTGGAGAAAGAAGTAGGATCTTTAATTGAATGTTTGATGTTTCCAGCATGTCATATTATTTCTAAGACTCAAAGAAATCTTCAGCATGGGCATTATAATCTCCATTTATACACAATCAAGGTACTGAAGTCCAAAAAGAAAACTGTTATGCAAGTAAAAATCTAATAACAGCTGACTTTATATTTGGTTATACGTCTACAAGATTCCAAAACTATTGTTCGTAATTCTATATTACACTGACTTCTGACAGGAGTAGACATTGCACCTTCATAATATATGAATTTTTGCAAAACTCTCTTCTTTTTCATAAAAGAGCCATAAAATCCCTAAATAAATGGAATTGTGTGGTTTGGGAGACAGACTCTAAGAAGGTAAATCCCTATGACTAGATATTCTATTCTTCAGCTAATCTTAGGTCAGGTAGTTAGAAACCCAGAAAACACTGTTGAGATAGCTTTAATATACTAACTTCAGAAGATTAATTTACTAGTAACTTGTAGTTGGCCTAAAAATATTGGACAAAGTTCAGAAACTGAGAATTGGACCAAGGCCAAATATCGTAGGAGGCTTTAGTTCTCCAATAAACCTAATTCTCTCTGACAAGTTTCTTCCTTAAATTAGGTGGCAGAGGCTAATATTTTTGTTGTTGCAGGAACTCAACTTGTATAAGGTAATGGCAGAATTGGATTAAGTTTATGGAATTCTGCTTTATCAACAATATTTTGAGAAACGCATCTGTGCCTAAAGATAGCTGAAGGACAGCTGTTCAGTGGAGAAAAATAACCTGTTGATACTGTCATCATCGGAGACAGACTTAAATGAATAAAGTTGCCAGCAGTAAATTTTAAGGTTAAATTGGTTTTGTACTAAGACAAACAGTGAGGAAAAAATGGAAAAAAAAACGTTTTTTTAAAATTTTAAATAACATTAATAGACTTAAATCCCAAATACAACTGAAAGAAAAGTTAGGATTTCCAGGCTACATGCCCCTAAAGATTAAAGATCACCCAGGTAGGCATCAGTAGTACAGTACATTTTGGGGCAAGTGTCAATATTTCTGGCTTTCATATTTGCTGCTGATGGTTATCTGTGGACTTGCTCAATAATTGGATGATAAGAATAATAAATTTGTGTTGATTTGCCATGATAACTTAGGTTGTAAAATTATAATTGCAAATGGTTAGTAAGAAAGATCTGGGATCATTGTAAATTATAGTGGCCCAAGTTACATAAACAGCAACATGAACTTAGAGATAAACTGAATAAAGAAACTAAGAAGAAAGAGTGAATTGGAGGCATGGTAACTTGCCTTCTTTATAGGAACAACACTGGCTAACAATGACATTTGACAAGTAGAACGGCTGTGTGAGCAACAGAAGCATTTACGGAATACCATGAAGTACCCCTTCTCTCTGCACTGCCATTCAAAAAATCAGCTCCACCTGAGCATGGCTGCCGCATTCCAAAGAGTAAGATGATCTCCAGCATCAAATGGGTTTGTATACTCGCTGGCTCACGTGTAAGATAAAAGAATGCCATTTCTTGCAATCATCAAACAGGAGTCCTGAACGTCTTGCTGAATGACTCTCAGGTGACCCATTTCCTGGGACCAAGGTAATAACATGCACTGAATAAAACTTGAATTTGAGTTATGTAATCTGATGATGCTGTCAAGAGGATGTTATTATCTAGAGAAGTTTCAATCAAGTCTCACTCTTCTGATGGTAAGTGGGTCCAACTCCATCAAAAACATGGTTATGGGCTGCCAGCTTCAGAACATATACTCTGTAATATTAAAGATGGTGTTTTCTTCATTCTTCAAAACTCAAGTGAAGGCATTTCATAGAAACACAATGAAAGGAGTGGTGATATAGGAGATATTAGCTACCTAGATGTAATTAATATCTAAAGGATAGTTCAACTCCATGACCTATGAATGGGAATTTCATTTCTCCCACCAAAGTTAAATTCATATATTCATACATACAATATATCTATCCACCTATACATGATTACACATATGAATATATCTCTGGTATTCTAATTGTTATTAATTTAATATTTAAATGTTAAATTGATTTTGTTAAATTTTCTAACTGTCCCCCAGGTGATTTTATGATTTATTAATGAATAATCATATCTTTTTGAAAAATGATAGACACCTTACATTTGTGGGGATAATCCCATGAATAAAGGAAAGTTATCTACTTAAATAAATTTATAAATATAACTTAGTATTACTAGATAACATCCTATGAGAGATATTTAATAAAACTGTCTCTTGTACCTCGCATCAATAAACACACCAATGTTTTTGTGTCATAATTAGCTTTTCTCTACATATTTATATTTATGACATGAGAATTCAAGAGCAGATTGAAAATTATTACTTTCTTGTTAATTTTTCTTTTCATCTAATCAGTATTTTTGTTCCTTTGTCAAGTTGTCATAAGATCAGCTGATGAAACTGGAATTTTATGGAGGATACAGTATAGGCAGATCTTATTTTAAGAGTAGAATTTTCAGAATAGCTTAAAGTATCTCTCCTTTGGGAGGAACACACTAATGTCAAATTTTCCAAGTGAGAATGAAATCAGAACTCACTAGTACCAACAATTGTGGGTTAAGCCATCTTACTCTTTAGGTGAATGAAGATTGTAGAGAAAATAAAAGCAAAAACAAAAGAAAATACTAGCAAAAGGAGGCAAAATGCCCGATAGAATTTATAGGGAGCTACAAAGAATCTTAAAATAATATTATGTATTGTAAAATTAATTTTTAGCTCTGTTACATTTTACCAAACAATCTTCATCATACCTATTAGCATGAATAGTTAATTACATCTTCCTTTATTCATTTATTCAACACCTATATTAAGGTACTATGTCAGGTATTGGGTGAAATGTTATATAAAAAAGTGATTACATGAAACTTGAAATTTAGTGCAAGGGACAATTCATAAACACTATCAGAAACCAATTAAACTATGGTGATAAGTACTGTGAAAGAAATCCTGAAGGTATTAAAAGTTAGAAAATGACCCCTAGAAAGAGGGAAATTTAAGGTGACTAAGTAATAAATAATAACAAATAAATAACATTTATTGGTAATCAAAATTCAGATGAAATGCAATCTTTGAAAATAAAAATTGCATGTATAAAGGTTCTTAAATTGAAAGAGATTTAGAAACAAATAAATCAAGGCATCATTAAACTAAGGTAAGGCTTTTTCTCATTTTTTATCTTACAAGGTCCTTTCTCTACTCCAGAGTTATAATATGTATTTAGGTACTTTCTCTATTCTAAATAATTGATCAAGGCATCTTAAATTTAAAACAAATTCAATTGCAAGATCTGAAATATTACAGTTGAGGTAGGTGGGGAAAAATAAATAGGTACTCTGATGAATATGGAATACATACACGATGAATTTCAAATTTTATGAGATATATCTTTTAAAAAATGTATCATTCTGTCTACCATAAAGACTCAATAACTGAAGCCAACCTACTAGCAAAACTCTTAAAACACGGAGTATGCTCTCTATAATTCTCCACTTAGGAAGAGGAGAAATTCAGAGAAGTAGCTGGGGAATACTACTAAACCAGAAATCAAGGACATTGCCAAAACTAATGGAGTCATGCCAAAGAACTCGGTTCCTAACTTAAAGAAATTTCCCACAAATGGTGATTTTAAACATAAAGTAGAATAATTACAGTGATGGAAACACATCAAGTATTTTATAATCTTTGAATTCAAAACAATAAAAAAGAAAGAAGCCACTTCTTTTATTGCTTCTGGAGAAGAATGATAGCAAGCCAACTCAGCGTTTTAAAGACCAGAGAAAAATGTGCTGACATGAAGAGGGGTGAATCAAGTATTTAAACTATCCCACCTCTATGAACTGTATCCTATACTATCCAGATATTTAACTAAGACATGCTTTTCCTTATAGACTGGAATAAATCAGGCAGCCACACTTTCACTGGAAACAGGATATTGCCATATATGGTAATAAAAATTATACCCAAGAAATAGTGAGCACTTTAGGTGGATAAGGCACTGTACTAAACATTTTACAAGTATCATCTCCCTCAAACTTCAGAAATTCTATCACAATGGTAAGGGGTGTATGTGAGTGTGTGCGTGCATGTGCATGTGCATGCGTACACATGCACACATGTGTGTGATACTGGGGATGGAACCCAGGTCCTTTACACTGACCTACATCTCCACCATTTTTAAGTTTTTTTTTTTTTTTTTTTTTTTTTTTTTTTTTTTTTTTTTTTTTTTTTTTTTTTTTTTTTTTTTGGAAATAGGGTCTAATTAAGTGACTTTCTTGGATTCGGCTTGAACTAGCAATCTTCCTGCTTCAGCTTTCTGAAGTATTATTATTATACTATTATTATTATTTTTAAATTAGTATTTAATAAAACAAAGAAAATTGTCATTTTAAGAATGTATTTGAGGCCATATCTCCATCAGAGACATAACTTAAATCCTTCAACCGCGGTCACCTAACTCAATAGACTGCCTTATTCATGATCTCAGTAGCTATGTTAGAAACAGGCCAAAGTCATAAAAGAATGAGGAACATCCATTCTACTCTTGGGGAAGAAAGAGAAGTTTCAGGAAGAAGTGAAGTCTAAGTTAAAGCATGACAGCTGAAAGTTTTTATTCCTGCAAGAGTGGAGGAAGAACACAGCAAAAGTGTTCCAGGCAAAATAAGAACCTTGAATTCAGGCTTGCAACCTTAAGAAAGAATAATATATCAGTCAGTTAGCACTGTGTAACAAACTACCCCAGGGGCATATCACAGCAATCCATATCTCATATATACTTGGTGTTCATCTCATCAATGTCATGCAGTGCTGATACCAACTAGGACTGGTCACATGTCTTGGTGTCCATGTGGGCCTGTGCTCCACATCTCACCCTCTCCTCCCACTGCTCTCTTGGCAGTGGCAGAAAAGTTAGATGGCAAAGAGAAGGAAGCAAGTCCTCTTGAAAGGTGGAGTCAGAAGTACCATACCATCCCTTCTGTTTCCTTCTGTTGGCCAATTACTCAGAAGAACAAACTAAATTGCAGAATGGAGAGAGCATGGGTAAAAGTGTGAATAACCAGGGCTACCACTGATGGAAACCTGACGCACTTGGCTAGGACATGCAGATAGCTCAGAATAGCTGTCAACAGAGATCCCTGGCAGTGTAGAAGCAAAACAACTGTAGAATTTAGCCCAAATTCTATTTTAGTGACATTTTCAGGGAACTCTAAAATAATAATAGAAATGCTTACTATGTGGGTGCTATTTCCTCTTTGTAATCTCCAGAGACACTCTGTCTTAGTTACTTTTCTCTCGTTCCTGAGACAAAATACCCGACACCCAAAATTAGGGCAAGAAAGGTTTATTTAGCTCACAGTTTGGAGAGGTTTCAGTCTGCAATCAGCTGGGTCCAAGGCAGGGTGGCATGGCAGGCCAGCAGAAGGCAGCAGGGTAAGCAAGGGATGCAAGCAAGGGGGTAAGCAAGAGGGTAAGCAAGGGGTAGCCAAGCCTCTTTCTATCCCTTATATCTTATCCAGGCTGCTAGGATTAGGGTGCTGCCAAACCAATCAGTGGATTGATTTAGTTATCACATCCCTTAATCCCAGCATCGCACACTCTAGATCCAGCCACCTCTGATCCAGCCACCTCTTACCACATGAGGCTTTGAGGGGACAGCTAGACACAAATCATAACACTCTCTTTTCTTCCTAATCCTGTAATGACTATCCTGATAGAATATTTGTCAAATTTCTAAATTCTCCAGAAACCAATGTGGTCGTGAAGGTATCAGTGCATTGGACTGTGAGCACCAATCAGCATCTCTGTCTTCTCTCACTTTAACTAAGTGAAGTGTGCTCCATATGATGGAAAGAGGAAAAGCATTTTCCATTCCACCATAGCACAGGATATCTCCTAATTTTAAAACAAGCAAAGAAAAGTCACCAGGTTTGTCTCACATAATCAGCATTTCTGACCACGTTCCTTGGTTGGAATAGAACAATACACTGCCTCTTGTCAGTGACTTTGGTTTGGGAAAATGCTCTCTGGTGTATCTCAGCTACAATCCTTCTGAATGGCAGTGGCCAAAGTGTGATGGATTTTCTCACTCCAGCTGTCACTGAGAAAACCAGCTTAGAGGGAACAGCACCGATTAAGAGTTTAGAAGGAGTAAGATCAATCAAATATCATTTTCTGAGAAAACAATTTTTTTTCTGAGTTAAAGCAAGGCTTTAAATTCTAGAAATTCTAAAGTTCTTTGTTTGTAGGATACATGGTCTTTTTTTTATTTTTCATTTACCCTGATGATTTCAAAGTATCCAGATATGAATGGAACTTCTTTTTAAAAATTACAACACTCATCTTAAATCCTGCCCTGTTCCTTCCACAGAGATCATTATATTCAGGTTGATTTTATGACATTCTGTCATGATTAGTGGTTTGAGGATGTAGGGAATAAATCTGCAACAAGACATTTTCCTTACCGCAAATTTGGTTATGCTAATGTTTATGAGAGTAGAATGAGTATAGACATAAGAAGTGAGTTAAAAACCTAGTTATGTAATGAACTATTAAGACAACGAAAAGATGGAGGATATATACACTACAAATAGAAAGGAGACAGTAGAAAAAGACTGCACACTATATGGTTCCAAATATGTAACTATGGAGACAGTGAAAGGATTCTTGGTTGTCAGGGTTAGGTAAGGGTTAAGGGGGATGATCAGGCAGAGCATAGAGGACTTTTAGGGCAGTGAAACTACAGTGGTACCTCAGCTGAGGAACTTGATTTGTTTTACGATTTTGGGGAAGATGGCTGCCTTTGTGTCTGTGTGGAGAAGATGGTTGTGGCCGTGTTTGCCACTTGCAGAGTTTGCAAATGGAAGCAAAATTTTGCTGAACACCTGTTTGCAAACTCTATTGTTGCAAACAGAAGCACCACTGTACAGTACTCTATACAACACTACATAGAATACTGTACATATTCTATGGTAGAATATGGTAGCTACATATCATTATATATTTGTCCATATATGTCATTATATATTTGTCCAAACTCAGGGTAAGTACAACACCAAGAGTGAATCCTAATGTAAACCATGGATTTGGAGGAATTGATGATATGTCAAAGTGGATTCATCCATTGTAACAAATGTATCACTCTGGGAGCAGGTATATTGTAAATGGTGGAAGGCTGACCATATGTGGTGGCAGGGGGTATATGGGAGGTCTCTGTGCCTTCTTCTCAATTATGCAGTACAATTATAATTGTTCTAAAATTACTTAACATAGTTACTTTGAACTACATAAAAATATGGGCAAACATACACAAATAAGAGAAAATAAAACAGCTGCTGTCAGACATTTTCCAGGTAAATAAGCACCATGATGTATAAGTGGAATCTGAAAAAAAATTTAAATCTTCATTTTTTTAACTCTAAAATTTATTCAGACCTATTCTTTTGACTAACAATGAATAATTTGCAGAGAATATGTCATTATGTTTAAATATACTCCTTTTCATTTCTTTATCACCTCTAAGCACATTAGTATACCCTGCTTCTTTAAACCTCTCCCTTAAAGGATGTCTTTTAAGTCTTGTTTGATATATAGGTTCCTTTTCATCCCCCATTTTCCCTTATAATTTATCTGTTAAAGAATTTAAGTCATTTAACAACATTTTGTCACTGAAGATGGTGTTGACTTTTCAGTCATGGTGTAGATCAACATGTCCCTTTGCTGTCTACATTTCTGGAAAATTAACCCATGGATTAAGCAGCTGGGTTAGAAACAGTTTCAAATCTTGTGTTTTGAAAAAATTTGATTATAGGTCATCATTTTGAAAAATGGTTGACTATTGTTCAATAAAGTTTACAGTCTCCACATGACTCAGTAATTCTACTTGTGGTACCACTTTTAGTCCACACAAATACTTACATAAAAATACTCATTTTTATCACTTGTAATTTAACAGAGTTTGGTTTTCTGTTATATGTGTCCAGTGACATTATACACTATATATATATATAAAAAAATAAATAACTGATCTATCCACAAACTCGTGAATGGATAAGCAAAATATTTCATATTTATACAATGGAATATTTTTCTAATCATGAAAAGGAATAAATGCTAATACATGCTGCACCACAGATAAATATTCTATTAAGTGAAGGAAACTAGTAACCACAAGCTACAAAATATTATGTCTTCATTTAAATGAAGGATCCAAAATAAACAAGTAGAGACAGAATATAGATTAAGGGTTACTAATGACTGAAGAGGAGGGAGGGAGAGTGACTGCTAATACACAGCAGGATTCTTCTCAGGAAGAAAAAACTGCGGAATGAGATGAAGATCATTGAGAACTTTGTGACTATACTAGACACCACTAAAAATGTGTACTTTGCAAGGGAACAGGTTTTGGTAATAGATTGTTTATCAATTTTAAAAGATTACAAATGGCATATGGGGTCATATAATCACACATGAGGTCTAACTGTCTCTTTCATGATGTTAGTGCCTTTCGATGCTAAAAACCAAGATCTATATGGAGATTGCAGAATGGTTTCTATTTTTCATCAGAAAGCATAATTTTATTAATAGCTGCTCTGCTCATCTTCTATTTGCTTAGCTAGTGGTACATTTTCTATTCAAAAGATAGGCTAAATGTTGTAATTTGTCAATTTCCGAGATAAGTAACTGATTATCCATCATCTCTTCAAAGAAGACACTTAGTACATGTATGTACATGTACACACACAATTATGAATCATTAATAGATCTTAAAGTTCCTTTTAAAGTTCAAGTGATCTCAATTTTGATCAGTGGATACCTCTACAAGAAGGCTCCTGAGTGTCTCTGAGACAGTCTTAGTAAATTCCTCATTCACTTCTTATATTTCTGCATAAGACCAAGTCAGCCATTTACTCAAAAATTCTTGATTTCTGAGAGTGGGAAATGGTATTCCAAAACCATAATCTGGACTCAATATGCTCAGTGTCATTGGTTTCTGGTGGTTATACATACATGCACATGCACGCACACACACACATTATACAGACAAAGATATACATGACTATAAATTTACATAACTATATGTACAATTAGTATATATGGGACATACTAAACTATTAAATTTAGGTCCATCTCGAGTTTATATAATATTACTATTTTGCATACAAGGCTAAAGGATTTTACCCTACCTCATATATCTTATATCTGTGTCTCTTTTCACACTGACAATGTAAACAATGGTTTACTTGGACAAAGATGATAGTAGAACTAGTATATCTCATAATTAGTCATTTTTTCATATTAGACGCAGAACCACCTATGAATATTATACCAATATTACTGTCACTAAATTTCTAATAAACATGAAAACATTTTACATACTCATTTCCAACCTCCTGGTCATTCACTTGTGACATCATTCACATGTTTTATGAGTCTCCAACAATTTCATGGATGATTTTTGTAAAACAGAAATCTAGAACAGTTCTTATTTATGGTATACTTTCATACTTGTATTTCTGGCATCTTTTGTCATCTGTAAGAAAGTTGTTGTGCTTCCCATTACAATTTTTCATGATAATTTTGCATGACATGTGACCTCAAGGGAAGTAATACTCCCAGAGTCATTCTTGGAAGCAAGCATTACTCTGATACCAAAACCAGAGAAGGATCCAACCAAAAAAGAGAACCACAGGCCAGTCTCTCTGATGAACACAGATGTAAAATTCCTCAATAAGACACTGGCAAACAGAATGCAGCAAATCATCAGGAAGATTATATCAAGTAGGATTCATCCCAGAGATTCAGGGATGGTTCAACATATGTAAATCATAAATGTAATAAACAATATCAGCAGAACCAAGGATAAACACCACATGATCATCTTAATGGAGGCAGAAAAGCATTTGACAAAGTTCAATAGTCATTCTTGATAAAACCCTACAGAAAATTGGAATAAACGTTCTTTATCTCAATCTGATAAAAACTATATATGACAAATCAACAGTCAATAACTAAAAGGTGAAAAACTGAAAACTTTCCCCTTTCCCTCTAAATTCAGAAACAAGACAAGGATGACCATTGTCACCACTCCTATTCAATATAGTTTTGGAAACATTAGCTAGACCAATTAGAGAAGAGAAAGAAATGAAAGGAATAAAGATAAGAAAACAAGAATTTAAATTATCATTATTTATGGATGCCATTGATACTATACATAGAAGACCCCCCAAACTCCACCAAAAGACTTCTAGATTTAATAACCAAATTCAGCAGCATAGCTGGATACAAAGTCAACACTCAAAAATCAATAGTATTCCTGT
This sequence comes from Hystrix cristata, assembly GCA_004026905.1. NCBI lineage: Eukaryota > Metazoa > Chordata > Mammalia > Rodentia > Hystricidae > Hystrix > Hystrix cristata. The sequence continues at coordinate 61,464 of PVJO010004094.1, forward strand.
ACACAAATAACAAATTCACTGAGAGAGTAACTAAGGAAAACATACCTTTCACAATAGCATCCAAAAAAAAAAAAAGAAAGAAATATTTAGGAATCAATCTTTTTAATGTAATAGACATTTAAATTAAAAAATTACAGCACTTTGAAAAAGGAGATAGAAGAGGATATCAGAAAATGGAAAGATATCCCTTGTTCTGGGGTAGGAAGAGCCAATACAGTGAAAATGGCCATACCCCCCAAATTATTATACAGACTTAATGCAATCCCAATCAAAATACCAACAGCATACCTCACAGAATTAGAGAAAACAATCCTAAAATTTGTTTAGAACTAGAACCATTTAGAAACTAGAATACCAAAAGCAATTCTACAGCAAAGGCAAGGGAGGGGTATCATAATCACTGACTTGAAATTATACTACAAAGCAACCTTGATAAAAACAACATGGTAAGACAATAAAACAAACCTGAAAATCAACTGAACAGATTAGAAGACATAGAAACTCCAAATGTACTCAGCCACCTTATCTTTGACAAAGGGGACAAACACCTTCATGGGAATAAAGATAGCTTCTTAAACAAATGGTGCTAGAAAAATTGGCTTTCCACATGCCAAAGATTAAATCTAGACACATATCTCTCACCATGCACTAAACTAAAATTGAAATGAATCAAAGATCCAAATATTAAAACAGAAACACTAAATCTATTAGAAGATAGAATAGGAAGAAGTCTTGAAGACACAGGTGTAGGCAAACTTTATGAACAAAATACTGATTGCACAGGAAATAATATGAAGAATCAACAGTTGAGATCTCATTTTAATAAAGAGCTTTTGCACAGCCAAAGAAACCATCAACAGTGTGAAGAGACAACCACAGAGTGGGAAAAATTTTTTGCCTGCTGTTCTTCAGACAGGAGAGTAATATCTAGAATAGCTAAAGGACTCAAAAAAGTCAGAACCTCCTCTAATTTAAAGACCCAATTCAGAAAAAAAAAATGGGTATCTGAAATGAATAGACAATTCTCTGATGAAGAAGTGCAAATAGCAAGTAAATATTTCAAGAAATGTTCAATGCCACTGGTCATTTGAGAGATGCAAATTAAAACCATACTGAGATTCCCTCTCACTCCAGAAAGAATTTCTATTATCAAGAAATCCACCAGTAACAAATGCTGGTGAAGCTGTGGGGAAAAAGGAATCCTTCTCCACTGTTGGCAGGAGTATAGACTGGTGCAACCACTGTGGAAATTTGTGTGGAGATTCCACAAAAAACTAAAACTAGAGCTTCCCTTTGACCCAGCTATTCCCCTCCTTATTATCTTCCTGAAAAATTATAAGCATCAAACTACAGCAAAATATGCACACCAATGTTTAAAGCAGCACAATTTGCAATAGCTAAATCTTGGAAACAGCCCAAATGCCCATCAACAGATGAGTGGATAAAGATGTGGTATTTTTATACAATGGAGAACTACGTTGTCATAAAGAAGGATAAACTTGAGGCATTTCTAGGTAAATGGATGCATCTTGAGACCTTACTGTTAAATGAAATAAATCAGACACACATGTTTAAATATCACCTTGCTTCTCTATGTGAGAAACTGAAAGTGTAAATAAGGGCCAAAATGAATGATAAATATTGGACAACAGGAATAAGATGTTCAAATGGGAGGGGGAACAAAAGAGAGGGGAGGAAGAACAGAAGAAAGGGAACAGGAAAAATAATAATACAAGGAAAAAATGGAAACAAAGCTTTCATAAATAAGGAGGGGAAGGGGGTCAAAGGGAAAAGGGAGGACCGGGGGGAAAAAAGAATCAAGATACAGTATGCACAGGTACAAATTCCTTCTAATGAATGATCATTACATATATCTAAAATGTACCAATAAAACTAACAGAAAAAAAGTTAAAAAAAGAAAAAGAAAAATGATATGAAAAGAAAAAAGATAACTCCCTGTGAAATGTTTTCACGGGAATGTGTGGTCCTCCTTTTCAGGAGGCATCTCTCAGACTATCACCTGGCAGAGCTCGCTCTTCTGCGGCTGTTGCCCAGGGACCAAAGCACGTGACACCTCAGTGGCTCTGCTCCCCCTCCCTTTGATCTGGACCTTCTCTACCCTTTCTGCTCTTGTCTTTGTCTTGCTTGATATGAATTCCACTCTTGCTGTTTCTCTTCGGTCTGAGACACTGTCTTGGAAAGAAACCTGAGAAGTTTTTTTTTTTTTTAACTGTTACATTATAATTGTACATATTTATTGGATAGTGTGATATTTTGATACGAGTAAACAGTATGTGATTAGTATATCCATCACCTCAAATATCAATCACTTTTTGGTCAGGAATATTCAAAAATCCTCTTTTCTAGCTGCTTAAAAGTATATAGTAAGTTATTGCTAACTCTACTGTGCCAGAGAGCCCTAAATTTGCATTCTTTTTTATCTAACTGTAGTTTTGTACCCGTGAACTAACCCCTCCTTATGCTCTCCCTTCTGAGCTTCTGGTAACCCAAATTCTTCTCCTTACTTGTGTGTTAAGTTTGAAATGTTATCACACTGCTTTGGCCCTTTGGTTATTTTTATATTTCCCCTTTACTGGAGATGCAAAACCCTTCCAGTGTCAGCATGAGCTGTTGTGTGCATGTGGCCCACCTGGCTATTTTTCTGTTCTCAGGTGCGAAGTCCCTCAGCCACTCCATTCTTTCTAGCCACTTCTTGCTGCCTCATACCTCCATGGAACTGATGGCTGCCCTCACACGCATGTCTCCCAGAATTTTTGAAAAACTTTTACTTGTTTTGTTTGTAAGTGTTGTTAGGGTTTTCGTCAATTTTTAGGATAGTATGTTTTATATAAGGATTTAGAAGGTCTAAAAAACAACACACCTTTGTCCATGTCTTCCCAGAGTCCTTTTCAATGCTTTCTGAAAGTCAAGTTTGTTTGGAAAGGAGTTTAAGATGTACATATGCAGAAACAACTACTTAAAATAATTGGGAAAGCCAAATGTCTTCAAAGATCCATAGTACAAATTGCTCTGACCAAAACTTAGTGAAAATAGTTGGAATTTTAAGTCGCCTATAGAAATAAAATAATTATTAACTACCCTATTAAGTCAGTACAATAGATACAGTGTAGCATGGACTTTTTTAAAATTTTATTTTAATGGTACATTTATATATGCATAGTGATAACATTCATCATAGGTAATTTGTACCTGTACATCATATATCTTGCTGCTTCTTTTATTCTCATTCCCCTCCCCTCCCTTCAACCTCTCCTCCCTCCTTATTTACAAAAGCTTTGTTTCCATTTCTTCTTTCTATTATTTTGGATGATCTAATCCATGATGGCATAAGATTTACTTGATATAGTGACACATTTGGAAACTACCCATGACATTGGCTTTATTGTAAAAAGAAATAATAGAAACTTTATGATTAGCTTTTAATTTTCTCCAAATCTTAAGATGCACCTGATTAAAGGAGGCTTTTCCACAACAATAACTAGTGATCACCTCATTTTTTTTCCAATGTTCTTTCAGAGGTTATTATTTGTTTGCATTTTTTGTTTATTATGCATACCAAGAATGCTTTTAATAAGTGCAATTTGACTCAGGTCTATAATCTAGAATTATTTGCACATTTTCATCAACTATTATAGAAAGTAAAATGATGATATAGAAAAGGGGGCTTACCAGGTTCCTCAAATCTCAGTTTTTATTTCTGCAAAATAAAAGTGACAAAAAAGAAAGAATAGATAAGAAAATTATAACTAAAAATTAAATATTGGGTGTGAGACTTCTGTAAAATATTAAATGTTTAACACAATTTAATTATATTTCAGTATAATATGTTCTATAATTTTTAAAATAACAGCATACTTAATAAGTATAATAATGTAAGTATATTATTATACTTAATATAATTTTAGTGTGTTTATAACCTGTATTTTCTGTAAGTAGTATTATTTCTATTAATAATGGAATTCCATGTAGCATTTTCTCTTTATGTTGAACTCTTTTTAAAAGATTGCTTTTTATAATTTTTTTCTGGTGGCATATGCTGATTCAAAATAGGACATTTTTAATTTATCTGATCCTCAAAATGTGCTTTTTCATTCCTGTGGGAGTATTCATAAAGCATCCAGGAAACATTAGAAATACCGAAGTTACCACAGGATGGGGACATGAGGGCATTTCACATTTTGCCAATGTCATCAGAAGAAGTCAACACCCACAATTCTAAGACCAATTTAAATAGGATTTGTTGATGGTATTTTAGTATGAAATCCCAATCTGCCTGCTGTTTTCTATTTTCTACTGGAGTGTAAAGGCAGGTCAAAAGACTCTCTTTGACTGATGTGGAGTCCTATTTCATCCCTCATATATTCACCTCCTGCTTGTCTTGTCTAATCAGTGATCCGCACACATTCGCCCCTTTGTACATCTTAGAAAAGACCTTTCTTCCAGACACTGTGCAAATATTGCCAAGTCATTCCCACGTAAAGACAGATTCAATGAGAAAAATTTCTGGGCAAGTTATCACACAGTACCAGGACTGAAGAGTATAAGGAAAATTCATTAAGGGGTGAGGATTTGAGCAGAAAAGATACAAGCCCTCTAGGCCTGTGTATACTTTTATAACACAAATCAAAGTGTGTTTTTCTCCTGTTGTATCTTCATTGGAGTAAACTGTTTATTTTTTTCCAGGTAATGACTTCATGTTTTCAGTTATCATAACCGGCCCACAGTATAGCCTGCCCAAGTCATAAAGTAAAAATCCCAGGAAGGTAATACCATTACTAAACTACAAAATTTGGCAAACCAAAACAATACTCTTTAATACAATAAAATAATATTTGTGTTAGACTCATATAATACTTCAGCGATAATTTTCACTACAAAAACATCACTTAAGTACCAAATTAGAACACTGTAACTTTTAGCAGAGCAAGTTATTTTATACAAATTAATATCTTTTACAAATACACAGTATCTTCTTTTAAATTCAGTGAGTTCGCTAGTGCACACTGGTCTAGTTTACCTCGGCAAGGCTACTGTGTGAACACATAGCGTGGCTGTGATGAAAAAGGAACCCTCCTTCATTGGTGGTGGTCATGCAAACTAGTACAACTGCTGTGGAAATCAGTATAGCGATTTCTCAAAGAACTGAAATTAGAAATCCCATATGACCCAGCTATTCCTCTGCTAGGTGTCTTCCCCAAAGAGCTTAAATCATCATACTGCAGTGATACATGCACACCAATATTTATAGCAGCACAATTCATAAGAGCTAAATCCTGGAAGTAGCCTGTATACCCATCAACAGATGATTGAATAAACAAAATGTGGTACCTAAATATAATGGAGTACTACTCTGTTGTAAAGAATGACAAACTTGAGGCATCTGTAAGAAAATGGACACACCTGGAAAATATAATGATGAGTGAAATAAATCAGACGCACAAGTTTAAATACCACATGGTATTTCTCAAATGAGTGAGGCAAAGTACAAGCAAAGAAAATGAAAAAATAATTCCAATTAGCTCTATTTTGTACAGTCTTGCACATATTAGGAGATTTGGACCAATGATAGACTGCATATATAATGAGGATCCCACAAGATTATTATGGAGCTGAAAAATTCCTATTGTCAACAATACGTTCGTGTTTTGAGCCCATTTTTATTATAAAAGAGTCAGAGTTTAAAAAGAATTAAAATTTCACAAGAAAAAATTTACCAAAAAAAGAAGAGTCAATTGATAAGAAAGAAAGATGTACTATTATATATTTTTTGTAAGAATCTTTTGGTTTATGTCTTGTACTCTGAGTAACTACTTTGAGGATAATGGCACACAGTGTAATGACTATTCTTCTTCTTTTATTGATTATACAATTTTGGGTTTTTTTCATAAAATAAATGAAAAAAAATTTTAATAAATAAATGACTAAATAAATAATTTTTTTCATAAAATGAAAAAATAAAAAAATTCTGAAAAATAATAGATTTTAACTCAACCATATTGATAATTCTATTAAGTGCAAATACCCTAAGTATATTAATTAAAAGGTAAGGATTACCTGACTGGCTAAAAACACAAAAGGAATTTATAGCAGTCCAAAGAAACCTACTTTAAACATTAAAAACAAAGACTGAAAATAAATTGATGAAAAAGGAAATTCCGCGCACACCATGGCTGTTAGAGCAGAATGTCTGAGCGGTCCTTGGGGCATTGCCTTGGTGTCTGCTCCCTCACCTTCTCGTTCCCCAGTAATGTGACCCTGTTCTGCTTCTCCTGTCACCATGAACTAAGTATCTCTGTTCCGCTAGGCTCTTCCACCATGATGTTTCTAGCTTCGAGCCAGCCAACCACAGACTGAAATCCCTTGAAACTAGGAGCCAAATTAAACCTTTCTTCCTTTAAATTGTGAGTGCTGGGTATTGAGTCCCAGTGGCTTGAAAGCTAATACACAAACAGGAATTAAAAGAAAGCTAGAGCAATGGATAACAACAAAATAAATGTACCCATTGACCTTCACACTCAGAAATGGTTCTGACAGTAAATTTTATGTCATATGTATTTTATCACAAAATAAATAATAATGAAAGGGTTTATACCGAAGAAAAAGGAGGAGGAGGAGGAGGAGGAGGAGAAAGTACAAGAGATCACAGTAAAAGTTTCTTCATTTTTAACTGGTTTGATGATGCCACATTACTTAAAAATCTTCACATAAAGTTATCAAATGAAATTCTGTGGGAGCATTGTTCCTTTATTTGAGTTTTTAATTTTGAAACTCAGTATATATATCAATCAGTTGGAAATCAGAGATCCTTTTCAATTAAATTCATTTAAATTGCTATGACAGCTGATCTACAGTCAAGGAGGATCAGCCCAACAGATCCAACAAAATTGCGTACCAAGAACAAATATATTATACAACCATCGGGCAGCAACCTTGCAGGTTTTCTTTTTGTACATCCTCTGTGGCTCACATTACTAATCTGTCTATGATCATTCTTTCTATTCATCAAGAGCAAAACATTATTATTCAGCTTTCCCTTGAAATGTCACTTTCTCGTCTGGGTTAGATAAGCTTGGATAAAATCTCCCTCCAGGAATTTTTGTAAGGTTCAGTTTCCCACAGAAAGTGCTTCTTCAGTAGATAAAAGCTGGTAGCTGTTAAATGTAGATTTAAACTGTCTAAATTGCTTTATTACTTGAAAGTGTTCCTTAAATCCTTAAAGCAATTTAAACAAGGGAAAGTACTAGTCATTCTGGAATTTAACTCTTTTGTATCAGTCTTCTGAATAATAATTCCTTTATGAGACCCTAGAGAGGCCTTTTAAATGATCTTATACAAATGCCTGGCTTTTATCGTAGACTAAAATCAGATTCCGAAAGGTGAAGGTCCTATAGAAAGACAAGCTCAGAGTCCAGTACCACATGTGCTCTTCAGACACTGCCAATATGCACCAATCCATTCACTGAGGTCTTAAGATTAACGGAAAAAAAAAAAAAAAACTGTTCTGGAGTAAATAAATAAGGTTTGAATTATAGCTTTCCCACTCGGCAGCTGTATGGCTTAGTTTCAGTCTTCTGGTTATTTTAAGTGATATATTACAAAGAAATATGAATTTGAACATTTAAATTAGATTGCCCTTTGTCCAGATGAAAAAGTTGTATAAAGTACCCTTCCTATGACATTCTTCTAGAGCAAAGATTCTATTGTCTTTTTAATTTTCTTGCCATATATTTGTTCCTTTGAATATGCTTTTCTCCTACCAATAATAAGAGACCATATTTTAATATGTACCAAGTTGTTTGAGAATGTTTCTTTGAAGACCTCAAACAACCAAAACAAATATCCATTTCTTTTTTAATATAATTTGAATTATTTATTATAATATGTTATATTTGCTCTGTATGTAATAGAAACATACAGACCAAAGTCCTCATACGGCACAGTTCTAATCAATTATAACTTCCAGTGGAAGACACGCTGCAGGTAAAATTCAAAATGAGGAAGAATTTAATACAAAGATGTTTTATGTTTTAATACAAAACATAAAATTCCTATGTAAGAAAATATTATTAAAATAACAAAGTAGACTTTAAAACTTAGAAAATTAAAAATTGAAAACATAAAATTTTATATTCTCATAGAAATTTTGAAACTTCTGTTGGCTGACCACTAGGCCTGACATTAGGGGACTGATTGTAATAATGATCTGAATAAGTGAAATCTCATCTACATACATGATTCCTTTTGCCATCAAACAAGTTTAAAATTTTTTGAAATGATTCAACTTCTTAAAACTTTCAATAACTTTAATTTTAATTAATTGCCTTACTAAATTTTAACATTTTCTATTTACAGCTAATGAAATTTAAAATATGTTAAATATTTTATTTAAATTAATAACATTTAATATTTTCAGTAATTATAATTTCAAGTTATTTCAATATGTAAAATATAGACTTTTTTTGGTTAGTGCTGATCTTAAATTTGTCAGCCTTTACATTTTTAAAAATCCTCAATTTTGATCTTCTCATGAAAAATTCCAAACTTCAGGCAACATCTTCCATGACAGCATATGACTAGTCAGCATGTGACTTCCATTCTTTTAGACAAGATATATTTGGTCGAGTCTTGGCATCTGTGAGTTTCACATCCAAATGTTAAACCAATCACTAATTTAAAGTATTTAAAAAGGAAAATACATGTTTGTATCTGGGTCATGTCATTACTCCCTAAATACTATGTATCGAGTATTTCCATAACATTTAACATCGTATTATATATTGTAAGTAGTTTAGAGGTAACTCAAAGTATACAGGAGGATATGTATAGGTTTTAGGCAAATCCTTCACTGTATATGAAGGACTTGAATATCCTAGGACTTTGTGTCCTTGGAGGAATTCTAGAGCCAATTTCCCAAAGATGGTGAGTGGTAACGATGTTCTATGGCTCATCATACCGCCTATGAGCAACTTACACATTGATGTTATGTAGACACTGGAATTTCAGTATTTTTTTCAAATGACAAAAATGTATAGAAATTAAATAATTAGTACTCTTAGATCAATTACCACAAAATATTCAGAGGGAAAGGTAATAAAACTACTGATGACAGATGTTCCTGGTGACAGCATAGGATGATTCTACGTAATCCCACCAAAAGTGTTTTTTTTCCACTAAATTGCAGGCTGCTTTCCTTTGGGAATCTCGTTTCTAGATGAACACTTTCAGTGTATCTCAGTAAATGTGAGCCACTTTTATAAAACAGCTTTGATATGGTGGTGGATTAGAGGGATTTTTAAATTGCTATTTTAGCTGAAGTTTAAACCAGCTTTATTACTAATACCTAGTTTTATGGCTATTTTCAAAATAAATACAGAATGGATAAGCCACCAAGTAAAGTCAGCTTTGGTATGTGTGTGTATCTGTGTGCACACTTGTGGGTATTTGTGTCCCAGAAACTAGGTCGAGGGTACAGATTCTTACAAAAAAAAAAAAAAAAGAGGTTGCTTTATTCATATCACCCAGACATCCAGAACCAATTGATTTTTTTAAAACAAACCAGAAAAGAAAGGGGGAAATTAACTGAGTTTTCAAGACAGAAAATTTTACTTCATTATACATAAGGTAACTGTTCACTGATTTAATTGAGTAAATAATAAAAAATAACGCGTTCAGATGCTTGAATCTATTCGGCAAAGCATCTTCTTTTAAGTAAATACAATTTGCAACTGGATCACTTTTTGTTTCCTATTGATATCTGAGGTGAAGAGCTTCTGGGCATGTTGATAAGATGTCCACTTCATATTCGGAGAGTGGCTTTCCTTCATCTTTCTCCTGATATTATTATAGCAAAAGCTGCAGAGTTTCTACATAGTTCATGCTTTAATGTCCTATAATACAAAGAAAATTCTTCTTCCCGGTGAACTTTTGCTGGGGTATATGAGGAAGCTCTTTCATGAAGCCAGCAGCAAGCTCTGCTCTGAGGAGATGGCCATGCAGGCTTCCTATCAAGTGAGCTACACAAAGCTCGGGGAGGTTTAGCTACCTGCCATACTCACTTAACAGAGGATTCCTGACACTTCCTTACACTGACTGATCTCGGTCAGTCCTTAGATGAAGAAAAGGGAAAACATGTCAGCAACTTGACAGCTGTCAAAATTAATGTATTTAGTTGGGCACAATATTCTCCATTTTATAGAGGTAAATACTGAGGTTTAGAGTATTTGGCCCATAGATATACAGCACATAAGCCTTGAGAAGATATTTGAATTGTGATCGCTAAGATTTCAAAACAAACCAGATTATCAGGTTAGACTTCTCAAGTCATAAAAAGAAATGTCATCATAGATGTGTTCAACTTGATTTCCTGTGGAGTCTAAATTTGGTATTAAGTTTAAATTTAAGAGTTTCTTCCTCTCATATACATGTGAAGACCTTACAACCCAAATAATCAAAAATTTAAATCCTTGGCCCTACTTTCAGATGAAGAATCAAACCATACATGGCAAAAATTTTTAATCACCTATCCAAACTATTCTTCTCCTTTATGGGAAAAAAAAAACCCTCAGTATAAGATGAGGTCAATAAGTAAAGCCACATTGGTCTAAATCACTTCATAGATGAATTTCCCTGGAAATTTGGGTGGGAGGGAGAGGTGCAAAAGTGTCCTAATCTGATTTAGATTGCAAGAAGTTATCTTGGAGGTTTCTTGGCAGCTCTGTTACAACCACGATAGAAACCACCTGTAGAAAGCAACAGGGTCGTCAACACACGACTACACCACTGCAGGTGCCAGGCCTAGAACTTTCCTTGCCACTCAGAATCTTATTATTTGGATGCAACAATTCATTTTTATCCTGATTTTAGTCAAGGTATTTTGTTATGTGCCGCCTAAAACATTCTAACTGGTATATTCTACACAAGCTTTCATTTTTAGGAAATGTAATCAGTGGTTATTTTAGTAAAATCATTTGTCTAAAACTTATGTGTTGCATACAGGTACCAATTCCCTAAAATGAATGTAATCATTATGTACTGCAAACATGTACCAATAAAATTTTTTTAAACTTATAAATGATATTTCCCTATTTTATAACCCTTCAAAGCTCTTTCAAAACATACTGTACTGAATAAAAGGTAGTTGAAGAAGGAAGGAAAAAGCCAACTATCAAACGAAAAAGGTCTAAGAGTCAGATTCCAAGGAGTGAAATGAAGAGCTCAAAATGAGAAAGAAATGGTGACTTAGAGTCAGTACATAAAGAGTAGTGTAGGATTGCCTTCCAGGGAATCATCTACCTAAGGTCATATCTTCCAACAAAATAGAAAGCTGAAATGATTTAAGATGCTGCAATACTTTCGGAGTTAGACATGAGCCAGGGGCCTTTGCCAGATTCTGGCATGGGTATTCACAAGCTGTTCACCAAGAGTCTTTAACATATAAAATAACATATAAAGTTACACACACACACACACATATATAAATGATACTGTATAGTTGATAAAAATTATTTTCTGCATATGCACTTTTTTAGGTGAAAGCAACTCCTGTTGAATGGAACAGAGCTAGAGTTCAATATATTTTGACCTATGAATCATAATTTCAGGATAAATAAAGGAGACCTGGGAGAAATATATCATGTTACCCCCTTGGAAAGTTTTTGACACAAACTGACACATCAGCCACTCTCACCTTTGCTCCACAGGCCCTTCCGCCATGATGGTTTGTCTCACAGCAGGCACAGAGCAATGGAACCAGCTGACCATGAACTGAATCCTCTGAAACTGTGAACTGAAATAAACTTTTCTCCCTTTAAATTGTTTCTCTCAGACATTTGTCACAGGGACAGAAAGCTAACACAATAGTCTAGCCTGGAAAAAGTTCCATATGAACTTGAAAATGTGTGCTAATTTGGAATATAAATTCTAAGGATACCTGTTTGGTCTATTTATTCTACTTCTGGATCCAAAATCTATCTTAATTTCTTTTCTCATTGCTGACAAAATACTTGACACTACAAGTTAAAGGAGGAAAGCTTTAATTTAGCTCACAGTCTGTAGAGTTTTCAGTCCATAATTGGCTGTTTCCTAGCCAGGATTGCATGGCAGAAGAAAAATGATTCATGGAATGGTGGGCAGGAAGCAGTGAGCCTTCTTTCTGTTTTTATTCCATCCAGGTGATGATCCTATTGGTTGGTACTACCCACACCACAGTGGATCTTCTTTCTTCAATTAGTCCATCATCCACACCCAAAACTATGCCAAACCATTCAGTGGACTAATCCAATATTATATACCATAATCCAATCACTCCCAAAAGCTCCAACTATGAGTGCATGAGTCTTTGGGGGGACATCTAAATATAACCCATAAAAGTATTCGAGCCCTCTATTTCCTTGCTGATTTTCTATTCTATATCTCTATTAATTACAGTACTAACATGTCTAATTATTATTGTCGAGTAGTCTATTCCTTCAATTCACTCAGGTTTTTTCTTCATGACTCAGGTATGTTGATAGGTGTTATATATATTTGATAGATTCTTTTAACTACAGAATGCTCTTTTCATCTCTATCAACAGCTATTTCTTATAGTTTATCTGACAATAAAAAATGACTCAAGTTTTTATTTAGCTACTATGTGCAAGGTACATATTTTCTCATGTTTTACTTTCAGCTTGTGTTTCTAAACCTAAACTGTGACTCTTGTAGACACTATACAATTGTATATTTAATATACTAATTATTCTGCTAACTTTTGCATTTTAGTTGCAGAATTTGTTTAATGTAAGTACTCATAGGCAGGATTTGCATATAGCAATTTGCTATTTGTTTTCTATGTCTTCTGTCCTTTTTGTATCTTTCCTTTTCCACTACTATCTCCTTTTGTATTAAATAGAGACCTTCTTATACTGCATAGGGATTCCCCTGTCATTCTTTTTGCTATACCTGTTATATTCTTACTGTTGCCCTGGAGATTAAAATTAATTTATAAAATTTAGTTTGATCATTTCAATTTCAATAAAATATAAAATGTGTTCAATATATATCTTCTTTACCTTATCTTTATTTATAATGTTATTGTCATACAAATTTCCTCTCTATATACTGTAAGTTAATCAACAAAATTTATAATAATTACTAGGTGCAGTTGTACTGTGAGTCAGATAAAGGATAAAAGGAGTTAACAACTGAACTACTTTAATATAGACTGTTTATTTTAAATATTTAATTACCTTTATTGGTGTTCTTTATTTCTTCATATGGACTCAATTTGCTATCTGTTGTCCTTTCCTTTTAGTATGAAGACCTCTTTAGAATTACTTGTATGACAAATCTTTGGGTTACAAATTCACTCAGTTTTTGTTCTGTCTTTAATTTGGAAATGTCTTGATTTCTCCTGCCTTTATTATAGATGAATTTTTGGCCAAGGCCCCTCCTTTTCCCTTTGACTTTCAACAATTTGACTGTGATTTGTCTTGTTACAGATTTCTTTGCTTTTATATTACTAGAAGTTTATTGAGATTCTTGGATATACAGTTACATTTTTCATAAACTATGGATAGCTTTTAGACATTGATTATTGAAATATTATTTCTTCCCCTTTCCTTTTCTCTGGATTTCTTATTATGCATGTATTAGTACAACTGGTAGTGTCCTCCACAAGTCTCTAAGACCGTACATTTTTCATTTTTTCTTTCTTTTCTTTAGTTTAAGTCTCACTTGACCTGTATTTAAATTCACTGATATGTGTCTTTTCAAATTTGCTGTTATAGTAACAAGTGAATTTTTTATTTCAGTTGTTATACTTTTAAACACTAGAATTTCTATTTTGGTATTTATTTTTATAGCTTGTAGCTATCTTTTCAGCTATACCATCTTTATTATAATATTGTTCTTATACTTTCCTTTAGTTCTTTGGAAAATAAATTATTTCCCATCTTTTATTTAGTAAGTAGAACTATGAACTTCTTCTGGGAAAGATTTCATCTGGTTCCTTCTTCCCTGTATTTGGGCCTTACTTTGCTTGCTTGCATGTCTCATAATTTGTTTTTTAAAATCCGTTACTTAACATAATCTAGAAATTTGGATATCAAATTCTCCACATTCCCTAGGCTTACTGTTGTTATTGTTTATTATTATTGCATTATTGTTACTTGGTTAGTAGCTTATCTGAACTAATTCTATACAATCTGTATTCCTTGTTATGTTGTCACTGAGTTTCCTTTCTGGTTAGCTTAGTGATCAACTCACAACTGTGAAGATTTCCTTAAATGCTTACAACCTATAAATGTCTGCATCTTTGCAAAAGAACTCTTTGTGCATGTTGGGGTATGTTTTCAATTCTTGCCAAAGTTTTTACAACTTTGCCTTAACCTTTACTTCCTCCTGTCAGAGCTTTGGGGCTGGCCAGAGGAAGAGTTTATGGCCTTATCAGATCTTTAGGATATACATGGCTGTTTTTCTTTTCTCTTGCTGAAACAAAATACCTGCACTTACCTGTTAAAGAAGGAAAGGTTTATTTCAGCTCACAGTTTGTAGAGATTTCAGTCCATAGTAGGCTGTCTCCAAGGCACAGTGGCATGGCAAAGGGGCATCACAAAAGAGAACAGTCCATGGCATGGCAGGGAAGGTAGGAGGCAGCAAGCAGCAATCTGCTTCTCTTTTTTATCCCTTTTAGGCTACCCACCTTTTGTGTGGTGCCACCCACCCACACCCATGGTGGGTTTTCCCATTATCCTCATCTAGAACTATGCTAAACCGATCAGTGGACTAATTTAGTAATCACACACCATAAATCTCAATGTCACACAATTTAATCGCAGCATCACACACCCCAAATCCAGCCACCTCCCAAAACTCCCAGCTATAAATTCACAAGACTTTGGGAGGATATCTAGACATAAGCCACAACAACTGTTATAGGAATGTGCATAGGCCTACATATCCGTAACCTTCTAGACTCACAGAGACATGGCAGAGTTAAAGTCTCATATGGACGTCTTATTTCCCAAGTGTTTTAAATTGGTGTTTGTTTTTGTTAACTTCTTTGCCACAACTGTTATTAATCACCCTATAAACATTTCTGGGGAAGAAATGCTGGTTACATTGGTCAAGATCTGAATCGAGTGAAATAAAGGTAGATCTGTGCTCAGGCTCTTTCAGGAAAGCATTGGACAGGTCATATAACAAGCATCTTTGAATGCTGCACTCTGAAATAATTCCAAGCCAGTTCTGCCTATTTCAGTGGCTTTTGGGATACTAGTTTTTACCAAGATTGTATTCTGTTTGTTTTTATGGCACTGCAGAGCTGGAGTGATGAGGACAGGGCAAGTTAAAATGCTGCAAAGACATGTTTTTTTTAACTGATGTTATTTAAGAAAAACAATTTTTCTTGAATTAACACACTTCAGATTGCTGCACGCTTTTGCTTCATTTCCAGGGTTCTGAAAAGGTTGAGTTTGACAACTTTTGCCAGGGTTACTCATTTCTTCTGTGGAAGAATTTCAAAATGTATTCATCTGCCATTTTCTTGAGTTCATAAGACAATAATGATTTTTTTAAAACATCTGATCCATCATTTCAGTGACAACTATAAAAATTGCTTATATACGGTGACACAGTCATATTTATCAAGCCTTGGGATGTTTTATGGTGTACTTTGTACCTGTTATAGCTTGTTTCTAGATGTCCCCACCAAAGCCTCATGTGGTAAGAGGTAGCTGGATCCAGAGTGTGTGATTACTAAATTAGTCCACTGATTGGTTTGGCATGGTTCTGCTGGGATCAAGGATGTGATGCTAGGATTAAGGGTATTAGGATTAAGGGTGGGAGTACTGCCCACCCTAAAGCCAGGTAGCCTGGATAAGATATGAAATACAGGAAGAAGCTGGTTAGTACCCCCCTTGCTTGCATCCCTTGCTTACTTTGCCACCTCCTGCCTGTCTGCCCTGCCACCCTGCTTCGGACCCAGCTGACTGTGGACTGAAACCTCTACAAACTGAGCCAAATAAACCTTTCTTCCCCTAACTTTGGGTGTCTAGTATTTCGTCTCAGCAATGAGAGGAAAGTAACTAAGACAGAGCCCATAAAAAAGTTGCATTGTTTTAGATGAGGCTCACTGTGTATAAGTAATTTGATTAAAGGTATGCATTAAGTAAACAACAGAGCTAATATTGAATACAAATTGCTGTGACTTGTGTCTAGTTGCCCCCTCAAAGCCTTATGTAGTCATAAGTGGGGCCTTTCAGAGTAGGTTGGACATAGAGTGTGTGATGCTAGGATCAAGGGTGTGTAATTACTATATTAGTCCACTGATTATTTTGGCATAGTTCTGGGTGTAGATAATGGGAAGGTCCACTCTCGGTGTGAGTGCTACCTGCCCTAAGGGTGTGTGGCCTGGATATAAGGGACAGAAAGAGGGCTGCGGTTGCCCCTTGCTGCTTCACTACTTTGATGCTTTCTGCCTTGCTGCCTTCTGTCTTTGGCCTGCCATGAACTGTTTCTCCTCTGCCATGCCACCCTGCCTTTGGGCCAGCTGACTATGAATTGATACCTCTACAAACTGTGAGTTGCAATAAACCTTTCTCCCTTAACGTTGGGTGTCAGGCATTTTTGTCTCAGCAACGAGAAAAGACAGACACAAGTCTAATTCATTGTTCCTCCTGGAGCTCCCAAGTGCTCGAGGCCAAGTTCTAAACATCCGTGACAACTCTACTTCTTGGACACATGGTACTTTATTGTTTTAAAAACATAAAGTAGTGATTTTAGGACAATGAACAAGACTGTTAACATTACAGCTAGGAAGACGGATGTTAAACAAATAATTATGCAAATAACATTTTTAAGTGTTATTAGGCAAAATGAAACATGAGAAAGCATAGAAGGGAGATCCAATATAGATTGTGGAGTTTGTGAATGATGAGTTGAAGGGCAATAGCAGGGAACAACATGGACAAAGGACATTAAACTAAAAGAAGTTTCTGCCAGGAAAGGAACAGAAAGTCAGAACAAATGAATTATCATGAAAGACAATGAGAAGGCACATCAAAAGGGAGCTGAAGAAATATAGAGATGAACAGAAATCATGCTATGATTAACAGCCCACAACAGCATGTTAACTTTCATAAGAAAATTTATAAAGCTCTAAATGAGTTGAAACAAGATAGGAACAAAATCAGATGTGAAATTTTAAGATATAACTTTGAAGGGGATATTTCTGGAATATTTTTTCCCACATATTGTGGTTCTATAATCATTTCAAAATAAAAAAAATAATTTATTGTTACTGTTATTTTAATTAGGTACAAAAGAAAATATTTATTAATTTTTGAACAGCAAATTGAAATAAATAAGGTGCAAACAGGGAAACAAATTAAGAGACTATTGCAAATACTCAGGAAAAGGAAAATGGTGGTTTGCCTAATGATGTTGGAAGTAGAGGTGAAAAGAAGGGGGTATATTTGACATACGTGCTGGAAGTAGAACTACATTAAGAGGATAATGGGACTGGAGTGTTAAAAAGAACTCCCACATTTCTTATGTTGGTAATGGCACCATTCTATGAGAAGATCAGAACTACAAAAGAAATGTTATCACTAGAGGCCAAATAAAAATTGGATTTTAGATGTATGACATTTAAAATACATCTAAAACATCCAAATGTTGATGTCAAGTAGACAGTTGGATATGCAAGTTTGGAATGTAGATGTAATCATGGAATTCTTCAAAGCATAGACTGTACTTCCAATATGGGTATATGTGAGTTTAGTAAGAATGAAAAGGTAGAGTGGCAAGAGAGGCACAAAGCCCAGTTATAAGGAAGATAACATTTAAAGATCAGAAAGTGCAAGTCAGGAAAGATTATCAAAAGAAGCTGAAAAGCTCAGACAAAACATTCACTAGCTAAGAATAAGCACCAGCTATTTTTTAGTTACTATGATTTTGTATGAACTGAAACACATAAAACAGCTGCAGAATTTACCAGTGTATACTGGTGCTCAAGATGACTTGAATGTACAGGGTGACTACAGGGAGAAACAATGTAGTTCAAAATAGCTAGATGAAGAGATGTAGGATCTTCTAATCACAAAGAAAGGAGCAACATTAAAATGATGTATATATTCATAGCCCTGATTTGATCAATGCATTTTATTTGCATATATAAAAAGTATATAAATGTATATAATTTTTATTTTGATTGACAGAACAATTATGTAGTAAAATGTGATATATCTGATATATGATATATATCATAAATAATCAGAGTAAAGATTTTTCACCATAGGCAAAGAGGAGAGGGCTGTATCAGTGTTTGATTTTGGCATGTATTTTTCAGAGTTCCTGAAATACTGAGGTGCCAATACTCTTTTAGCTGCTAGAATCCCTTCTGCTTGAACAGATCAAGAGATTGGAGATTGGGAATTTACTGCTTCCTGAGGCATCTTTGGATAGCTGAGACAATTATAAAACTCTTCCCTATAAACAAATAAAATCTGTCTTCCTGTGGCTTCCATCCATCATCCTAGTTTTAAGTACTGAAGCCACACAAAAATGGATTCCATTTGTAACATGACAGTACTTCAAATAAGTATTTGCACAAATCTCTGTGTCCCCCAGGACTTCATCTCTATATGCAGGATGTCACTGGTACCTTTAATCATCCCTCACTGAACACAGTTATAATCAATTCAAGAATACTATGCCCCAATTTATAAAACAAACACCTGTAATAAGACAGTGCTCATTAACAGGTTGAGTCATGGTGATTCAAACTATTTATGCTACAAAAATCATATTTATCTAGTAGCAGTTTGACCCAAATCAGGTAATAACTTTTACACTAATGACAATTCACATGAATCAAAATATAAAACTGGCTTATTACACTAGCTTCAACCTATAGTAGGGAAACAAATAGATGGCAGTAAGCAGAAAAATATTTGATATACACAATAAACATACATACATTTTACTTAAAGCATAACTAAAATGTTATTTATATATACATGTTATTGAATTACTTCTTTCCCTTTATGAATCAGCTTTCCTCAAAGAGTTCATTGACTTTTGTGGTTTATCTTTTATTTTCTCCAAGCAATCTTGACCTCTGGTTCGACGGTGCACACTTCAGATTTGGGCAAAGGTGTAAATTCTAAAGTTGAGGTCAGCACGAATAGTAGTCAGTTTTCTTGTTGTTAAGACATGGTACTCAACCCCCAAAATTTAAAGGAGAAGAGGTTGCAATGTACATTAGTTAGATCTCCCACTGCTGAGACACAGTAGCTGACACAACGTGAAGGAGAGGTCAGTTCCAGAAAATCATTGCGAGGTCAGCTGGCTCCAACACAGAAATGAAATGAAATTACAGAATTGTATAGTGAAACACAAATGCTTAGTTTTTGGAGGCCAAGGAGTAGAGCAGGGAACAGTACCAAAAAGGAGCAAGAGATAAAACATAGATCCCAAGGCCACAGCTCAACGACCCACCCAGACACACCCAGATGCATGTCCCACCAATCCATGGCAGAGCACAATGCCAATCAAGTTAACGCTCCAATTTAACTGCCACAACCTAACCCTTGTCAAGTAGTTACCCCAACACATCTCCTTAAAACATACTTAATCTCCAAATAAAAACAATAGCAGGCTCATAATTCTACCTAACTACCCTGCATACAAACAGAAATGCACTAATTCCTTCCCAAAGTCTAAACAGTCCCAGCATTACTAAAAAGTTCAAATCAGAGTCTTCTCTGAGGCGCAAGGCAAATTCTTAATTGTGAACTTTGTTTTTAAAAAGAGTTATATAATCCCTAGGTACAATGGCACAGGGTAAACAGTAGCATTCTGTATTCCCTTGGCCTTCAGAAAGCACCACAGAGGGGCTTGGATCTTTACTTGGTGGGGTAACATACCTTCACTCCTTAAGATTCTGGGCCATTTGTCATTCTACCTGGATTGGGCTATTGCAGTTGCCCACTGACTCTAATAACAGGGCATATTATTACTAGAAGATGCCCTAAGGGGTCTCCTGCACTCCAGATACATTCTTCCTTACCTCCATTGTGGAGTAGCAGTCAAATTCCCCTGTGTTAGAGCTGATCAGTCACTCCTGCCAACACTCTAACTCCATTTGTAGCCTGTTTACTCAGTGTCAGGAGGAGCCCAAAAGTGGTCAGGAGGAAGTCTTAGTTTCCAGTTCAATACAATCATTGTTCTGCCTCCTGGTAGAAGCCTTTACGTCTCTGAATCTAAGATTTCTAGGCCAGAAGAGCATAAAGCTATGGGAATAGTAAGGAAAAATTTTGATTATGTTTTATATCTAGATGTTCCTCCAAAGCCTCATGCACTCAGAGGTAGGGGTTTCGGGAAGGCGATTGGATTATGTGTTGCTACAGCTAGATGTGATGTTAGGAGGTGGGGCCTGGCCCAAAGTGGGTCACTGAGGGCATGGCCTGGAAGGATGAATGTCCCTTTCTGGCTCTTCCTTTGTCCTTCTCTGCTTCCCTGTGCACTATAAGGTAAACACCTTTCCTCCATGCAGTCCCTTCCACCATGCCACAGACTATGCAAGGACTGAAACTTAGAAAACACAAGTCAAAATAAAGCTCCTTTAAGTTGTGGATGCTGGATACTTTGTGCCAATGACAAAGAAAGTGACCAAACCAATATTATTCCTATTTAGACTCTTTATTTTCTAGACACATAAATCTTGCTTATGTTAAAACCGTTAGCATATACTAGATCCTGATTCAGAGCTTCTGGAGAATTTTGCCCCAATCATGAAAAGTACTGCCAGTTAACTGGCACAGGAACTGGATCTTCAAAAGGTAAAAACAATAAATTGCATGACTATGAGCCCATTACCTCATTTCTTTGGCATGAAGAGAATTCCTTGGTAAGAAGCAATGTTTTGCACAGAGCCATAATGGTGAATGAAGGATTATGAACGTCCACAGTCAGTAGTTTTGGCAGAAGCATTACACGCAAGAAAGGCAAATCCATACCCCAAATAAGTATTTATTCTAGAAAGGACAAAGTGCTCCTTCTTCCATGAACTTCTCATAATTTGACCCACCAAATTATAAAACTGAAGGTACAGAATAGTCCATCATCAAATTGAAGTGGTACATATGTGACTGGGCCAAGCTGATTCTAAGGCACAAATGAATCACATGAAGTGTCCCAATCTCCATTGTTCCTATTCCCCCAGCATGAACCTACGACATCATGGGGTGTACCCTACGATCATGTGACAGAGGAAGCAAACTATCTGATTTACAGATAGCTCCACACATTATGCAGGCACCACCCAAAAGTAAACAGCTGCGGTGCTACAGCCCCTTTTTATGGCCTTGATGAAGGACAATTTTGAAGCAAAATATTCATGTTGGGCAGAACTTCAGGCAGTGAATCTGGTTGTACATTTTGCTAAGAAGAAAAAAATGGCCAGATGTGCAACTATATACTGATACATGGGCTATACAATGGTCTCGCTAGGTAATCAGGAATTTAGAAGGAACACGGCTGGAACACCAGTGACAAAGAAACTTGAGAAAGAGGTTTGTGAGAGAGACATCGCCATATGGATGATGGTTGTCAAGATACCTGTCCTATATTAATGTTCACTAAAAGTTTACTTCAACAAAAATAATTAACAGTATAACCCATTTGGTAGAAAGCAGTGAACTTCCTCAGCCACCTCTGTTATAGCTCAATGGGTTTATGAACTAAGCGGCCATGGTGGCAAAGATGTAGGTCGGACATAGGCTCAAAAAGATGGACTTCCAGTCACCAAGGCTGATCTGGCCACAGTGACTGCTGAATGTCCAGTCTGTCAAGAGAAGAGACCAACACTGAATTCACAATAGGGCACTATTCCCAGGGATAAGCCTGTGATCTGGTGGAAGGTTGAATATATGATATCATTTCCACCTTTGAAGTGATAAGGGACCAGCCATTGACCCAAAGGTCATGTCTCCACAACCTACCAGAAACACCCGGAAGTGTGCTCCACCAATTCCCTAGACGGATCCCAAAATCAACCAAGTTGATACTCCACCCTACTGTCACAGCACATCTAACTTTATTCCAACATCCCCTAGAAACTTTGCTTAGAAAACAAGTGAAAGAGTTCCTCTCTGTCATTTCCAAGGCAGCAAATACATATGCTATTTTTCAGGTCCTTTGACTGGTACTAGAAAAAGTCTATTTGTTGTTTGACACACACTGTTTCATTTTTATTCTCAAAACAGCCATTATCATCCCATTTACAAATGAGGGAAATGCAGCTCAGGGATGAAAAAATCAAACTATATTCAGCTGTTACAATGCCATTGTTGCTACACACAGTTCTGGAAACACAAATTTCAGGTGCTATTCTGGCTAGTGATTGAAGCAACACTTTAGATATCTGAGTGTTCTATTTTTTAATTTATGTTCTATCACCTGGTGACTGTTCAATCTTTGTCAATTCTATTAAACTCTCTGTGCCTTAGTTACCTTATATAGTAAACAATACTAAAATCCATGTCCTCACTTACTGTGAGGATTGAATAAGACATATATAATGCCCTTTCAGACATTAAATTCTATTGTATGGTAAACACACAATAAAAAGTAGTGACAGTAATTAAAAGTTTTGTCCCTTCTACTAAGAAGTAAGTTGTATACATATAAAGACATGGGAAAAGACTTTTTCTTCTGTTTGTAATGTCAGAAGTCATTATTTTGGGCAAAACATGTTTTTTCTCTTTAATTCTAATCCACAAACTTTACTTTCTCATGTTCCTTACTTTAAAATATTTATTGGTTCTACCATGTTGACAAACTTCATATAAACTCACCCAAACTGTTCATTTTCCTCAAATTACTCTGTAACACATTGAACATAATATTTTGGGAGGCATAACAGTAAATTGTCTTGAAGTTACTTTAGGTTCACTTCCTAATTATTACAAAAAAAATTGAGATGTGCAAATGGAAAGTGAAAAATACAATCTAACCTTTTTCAGCATTTAATCAAGTTCTCTTTTTAACTCGATCATAAGCCAAACTTATAGCTATTTTATGTCCATACATTGATCCAAATTAAGTGAGGGAGCGAGAACATTTAAGATGAGTACTTGTAGTCACTTAAACAAAATAAGCTGCATTAGGTTAACTTTCAAACAATGTGTTTTTGCATTAGTTAAATACAATACATCTAAGTCTGTTGAGCTGTGGTCCTGTACATGTAAGCAGGCATTTGGTTAGCTAGAGACTGTTACTGCAACCACGCCAATCATCTTACATTGCAATCCTCACGAGAGTTTATATACATATTCATATCCTCGGGAGAATTTCTCTGGTAACTGGAGTAGGAGGTGGAATTTTGAGGCAGCCACAGGTCAGGGAGGAGAAGAGAATTACAGACACGAGTCAGTTTAACATCCAGTTCTTGCCTCTGTTCATGGCTACCTTCAGCACCAGGGACAGCACCTGCCTGCCACAGCAGGTGTTCAAATTACTTGTTATCCCTGGACTGTTAAACCACGAAGACAACGGAGTAGAGCGATGGAGGGACATGAAGAGACTGATTAAATAGGACTTTGGGTATCATAGGCAGAGACATTTTTATGCTCAGATAGTAAATGACACAGTTGATTTAAAGATCAGTTCACCTCTGAGCAGAATTCATTACTGAACTCATTACTGTTCTTATAAACCACGAATTTCGGGGTTTGGGGGCCATCTGGAGATAGCACCCTTAGTAGAGATGATGACCTACTTATAGAGGCCATTAGAAGTGATGAGTTTACTCTAACATATTTGGCAAAATAGAACAAGGAGTGGTGGATGACTTAAAACACGGGTATGGAAACACATATAACATCCTTTGAGACACCCAGCCATCAAACTATGAGCTACTCTTAGGAAGCATTCTTTGAAACCAAACATGTGCAAGTCAGGATGGGTAATGAATAATACCATAAAAATTGGAGTATATAAAAAATATTGACTAAGCTTGTAATCACAGCTGTTGGTTTCTGGGATGTGAGGGTCTCATGATGTTATTCTATTTTAATTCTATAGGCTGTTGTCTCTTATTTCATTTTTGGTACAGTAAGACCCCACTTAATGCTGGGGATACATTCTAAGAAGTCCCAGTGCTAAGGGAGACAGTGTTAAACAAGTTCATCCTAACATGTAAATAGTGTGGATAGGTGAAGCAGAAACAAGAATAGGAAAATCTATCAATTGTCTTTGTTTTATTAAGTTACTCATATATATTTTATTGCTAACAATTATTTTAATTCACAAAATATTTATAAAATGTAAACAAAAATTTAAAAACAATTTATGATTCTGATAAGGAAGGTTCTTCTTCATTGGAATTTTTTTTTTTTTTTTTGCAATGAAGTCATCTAAAGCTGTTTGCCTTTTCCGGTTTCATTCAGCAAACAAATGTCAATAACAAGACATCACATCAGTGACACTTGGTCTTGCCGTTGACCTTCTTTCAAAGTTTGGATCATTTTGTATAAACTGATCCATAATTTTCCTTACAGTCACTAAGTGTTTTTTCAGAAAATCCATTGAAAGTTCCTTTTGCTTCTCATCTTCAAAAATGCTTATTTCATCACCTTCGTGTATTTGTTCTACTAATTCTTTTAGATTGTTGCTGGAAAGACTTTTGCCAGTAACTTGCAGTAATTCTTAAATATCCTACACATTTATATTGCCTAGCCCTGTTTCATTAGCTAGCTTTATAATTTTTCTTCTTGCTTTACTTTCTTTTTTCCAATCACCTATTTTAAAATTAGAATTTGATATTTGTTATATTTATTAAAGCAAAATAAATTTATATTTTTATCATTAATCAACTATGACACAGTAAGTACACTTTTGTTAGTCTGGTCTGATTTGTATTACAATGACAACAAATGCACCATGAGACTGTCAGGATATCACGTGACTAAGTTGAGATGCTGCATGACCAAGTGCAGATGTTGCACTTTGCATGACAGTGAAATTCCAAAGTTTACCATACTTTTATGTAACTGCATAATACCAAAATAGCATTAAAGGGAGCAGTGTTAAGCAGCGTCTTACTGTACTTCTTCATTGGTCACATTTTCATAAACCTGGGGATCTTAAAATCTGTATTCTCTTTTAATTTATTTATTTAATTAGTAAATGTTTGCAGTAATGAGAAGATTCATTATGGGGGATTTGTACATGTACATAACACATCTTAAAGTGGAGGAAAGGAAGGGAAAAGGGATTCAAGGGAAAAAAGAATTGAAGGGAAAAAGAACAGAGCTTTTGCAAATGGAGATGGGAAGAAGGGTTGGAGGGACGGGTGGGGAAGAGGTCACAATGTTTATTCTTACATTGAGAAAGTAAACTTGTGCTTACTTTCAATTTTCATTTTGAGGTTTTGGAATTTCTCAAATTTTCTAAATGTTATCATTCTCTGGAAAGTTCAACTTTTCCCCTCAAAAATTTCGTGTCAATTTAGGGCAGTTTCTATGCCTTGGTTCTGTACTTCAAAGAACACTGCTGCAGAACCAATAGCATTTCTTTAATGTCAAACACCTTAAAAACTTGATTAAAATTGGAAAAACTATCATCTTTGAACCTTCAACAATAATGTGGCTGATTCTAGAAGCATAATGTACCAAATGTTTTCCTTTTTGTAGAATCTGTTCATGGTTCTCCACAGGAAATACTACTTTCTAAGGTTCTTTAGTTGCAGAGATATTAGAAGTGATAAGTGACACATATTAAGTGAGTATTCAAGGAAACACTTGCCATCAGCAACCACTGTTCATAGGTTAGGAATCTTCACTTCCCCATCGAAATGTGAAGTATATTGTGGGGTCTATAGGTTTATTCCACTATGGCCCAACAAAAACAGGATATTATTTTGCTATCACACCTTCAGCATGGGCTGACCTTGTAACTTTCCCTGGCTAACACAATGAAGCAAAATAGCTTTGTGTGAGTTCTGAGCCTAAAACTCAATATATGTGGAAGTTTGTCCTCTTGGAACACAGTCCACATGTAAATAAACCTAGCTTCACTTATTTGAGACTAAAGAAACACGTGGAAAGAAACGTGGCTTTCCAGGATGAGGCCCAGAATATGGTAATGGGCACATATGAAATCATTCTTTTTCAGGTACATTATTGCAGAGTAGAAGAACTATTCAAGTAACCCATAGAATTTTCACGAGTAATGAATAATGTTTTAAGCCACTAGGATTTATATTTATTATAAAACAAAAGCTGACATCCACCAAATATATAAACAGTGAAAGCAGATAGGTGAAAAAAATTTAGGACCTTATGCTTCATGTCCGAATTCTGTTTCTCCTTCTTTCCCCTCTTCTCCCTTGTCTCTTTTCTTCCCCTCACCTCTGGATCTTTACTAAATACAGAGAGACAGAGAAGAGAGAAAGAATAATGTTATCCGTCTCTCTTCTGTTTGGGCACATATTTTACCCTCCTTCCTGCAAAGTGACTCAACAGCAATATCCAGAGACTCAGTGACTGTACCCACCCTGCACAACTATGCTTCTCAGGAAGCAGTTTACTCCAGTCCTAACTCCCAATTTTATTTCTCGTTGTTTGTCTAATTCCCTGATAGGATCGATGCTTTTGGAAGGATCTGATAAACTAGTCTTGGACAAGATGTCGATTGCTGATATGTCTTAGATCTTTATCTCATCAGCTAGGCCTTAGCTGACCGTGTTGGGAAAATAGATTTATCATTAAACAGATTTTGATTAATAATTTTATATCCCACTATCACCAGTTTAACCTACAGCTTAGTGGCTTTGAGAAAGCAGCTTAAATTCCATTAAACTTCAATTTTCTTATTCATTAAAACAGGGTTCTTCTCTACATTTCAGAGTTAGTAAAAAAATTAAACTTACTAAAGTATTATTAAGGTCCTGACATGTAATAGGGGACCATGTAATATCATCAAACTGATTTGCAAAATGATTTTTCCAATTTCTACTTCTCTCAATGTTTCTGTTTTCCCTGGGTGGATAGCAGGCTCTTCTGACTTACCACATTCTCTATCTGAATGTTCACGGAGAATGTGGTAAGTGCTGAACATAGGATTGAACACCCAGTAAAATCTCAATAAGATCCTTTAACTGAAATTTTAATTCGGTAAAATTTTCCTAAATATTCCAGGTATATTTTAAGCCTTATTATGCCCTGCCTTCTCCTGAAATGGGGATACAATATCAGATAAAATATAGTTCAATAAAAGTCACCATAATCACTTCATCACTGTTCCAACTAAAATATGAAGCTCATCTATATCTGTATTTACAGAAACCACTTATTATCCAATTCATGTAGAAACTGTAATAGTTTTAACTTGATTAACATGGTCAGGACCAATAAATGATACTGTTGAATGATTCTGCCACAAATTATCTACGCCATAAATTAGCTTTATGACATCAAACATGTCCTGTACATGTGTAATTTCTGCATCTCTAACAGTAATGGAACAGAGTTGGTAATATTAATTAACATAAATCAAATGAATATTTAGCATACTGCCTGGCACATAGTAGGTAATTAACAAAAAGTATCTCTTAACAGCAGTGATGGTGGATCTTTTAGAGACCAAGTGTCCAAACAACAACCCAAAATCCACTTATTTGTCACAGAGTGCTAACACTGCAATCAAACCTGAATACTGAGATTTTAGTTCAGAAAAAACAATTATTACTCAATGCTCGGCTGCTGGGCTAACTCGGCTCGTGTGCCAGCAGAGAGGGCTCTGCATGCCTGCTGCAGCATGTGTGCCTCAGGTTCACCACTGCTGTCTTAGGGCACAGGGACAAGACTGTAGGAAATACCTGACTAATTCCTTCGTAAAACTCCTCAAATATGCCTGAACTTGGGTACAGGAAGAAGGATTTAACAAACTAAAAAGGAAGGCATTGTTTCCTAGGTCACTGAAGTTAGAAGTAAATGTAAAACTTGTAGAAATGGTTTATCATAGTGTAAGACAGGCATGACAATGTTTCACATTTATGGAACTGAGCAAATCTATCTGTAGGATTATCCAGACCCTTTTCATAAAGAAATGATGCTGAGTGAAATCTTGGCTATGAACAGTCCAATAAAATAAGTTCGATCTACAATAAATAAAGCTTGAGATGCCAATACATAGATGGCAACTTGTTGGGCTGGGGATTTAGCTCAGTGTTTAGAGTGCTTGCTTCCCAAGCACAAAACCCTGAGTTCGATCCCCAGCACCAAAAAAACCCCCAAAAAGATAACAACTTGTAATGTCAATTGATTTACAGTTAAGTTATAAGTGGTGACATAGTAATCAACGTCTAAGTCCATACTCAAAAACTTGGGGAAATATAAGTACAGATACTTGTCTTCAATCTGAAATCTTACTAATAAAGGATCTCTACTTATTAACTCATTTTAAATGGTCAGGTTTAATAATTAGTCATAACTAAACTAAGAAATATGAACACTAACATCTTCTAACACCAGTAAAGTCCATTTTAATGAGTAGGAAGCCCTGAGTGAAGAAAGAAATTCTTACAAAAACCGTACACTGACTTGCACAAAGGGAAGGCACATACTATCTCTGCTTGACTTTTGCAAAGACCAATCCATATCTGGCAGTGTTAGCAAAGCCATGATTCCAAATTATGCTCATTTCAGTGACTTCTTAATCCTTCTTTATCTAGGTGACTAATAATGAGGTACACTGCTTATAATTATATCCTAGGGGAGTAAATTCAGCTTGAGAAAAAATTATATAACAATAATGTTAAGTAGTAAACATTTACAATATATTCACAATGGGATTCATTTAAATCATGAATAGACAGTGTGATTACAGTATGATTTGAAATAACCAAATTGATCTGCACATACTTAGAAGTACAGTACCAAATAAAGTAACACAACTAAAAGAAATGTCAGGCAAGACCTTAGAAACACTAAGCTATATTAGGAATCAATGAGGCTGTCATACTTGTAGGAATAGGAAGTAGTGGCATGCAAAGAATCTGCTACCTTCTTAAAGGTTCTGGAAAGTTTGATGTTTCGAGTCTATACTTAGCCTGCATGACATTTCATCTCTACATCCAATCATGTATTCTGTAACAAACAAATGCTTAGGATGACACTTCAGCATCCATCCTTGTTGTGATTGGTAGATAAGCACAGAGTGAGGTTATTATTTCTCTGGTTACAGTGGATCTAAGCAGAGGGCTCATACATCCCAGTTTTCCCCATCCCATCCCATTTTACATCTAATTTCATGTGAATTGGCTGGAATTAGTTTTAGGACAAAGTAGTATTATTTAGAGTTACAGTGAAATAGTCATGGATAGTGGTTCTAGACCTCCACTTAATATTTCAAGCTTCTGCCAGGATATGTTTAGTGTTGCATAAATAGAGTAGTGCTCAGAGTTCCTGCCTTAACATATACTTAAATTCAAAAGACCAACAGCATAATGTGTTTCTTCTTCCTTTTCTTCATGGTAACTTTTTTATCATGCAAAATAATTAATACCTCACTTTCAAGTAGCATGCAGGGTGCTGGATGAGCCATCACACGAAGTTTAGTGGTACGGGACAGGAGGGCAGCACAGCTCCTCTACTGGCCTCTTGTCAATCAGGTGTGCTACAGCCTGTGCCCCAGTCTCAGAGATGCAGACATCTATAAAGTCACCAGTTATCAGACATGATGGAAAGTAAGACAGATATACAATACATGCATAGGTCATAGATGGTCAGAAGTTCTGCTGCCAAGCAATGAACACCCCAAATGAACACTCCCAAATGTTATTATCAATGTACATTTTAGGAGTCATGGCTGGTTTGGAGCTCTCCAAACAAATCAAAACATAGATTGCTGGCAAAATTCTCATAAGGAAAAAGACTATGGATGCAACAAGGAACTATAAGCCAAAAGACATATTACTCCTACTGTAAATAACATTATCTTACTTTAATGAATTCCTAGTTCATAATTTGAATATATAAGGAGACAGAGCCCAGAATTCCAAGCACTCTAAAATATTTGAAAATTAATCCACACATAAAACATAACGAAGGACAAAGTAACTCCTTTAGTTGTTTCCAGAGTTTAAGTATCCTTAGGGACAAAAACTAGACAGCTCCCCATACTCACTAGACTTTCAGACCACTAACTGGGAAGCACAGTACTTGCAAAACTATATGGTGAGCTAAAGGTATATTCTGTTTCAGGACAGGAGTCATGTTTTAAGAAAAAAATAAAAAATAGAGCATTTCCAAAGATGAGAGCCTGAAACTGTGTCATGAAAGTAACTACACGTTATCAACCTGGAGAAAAGAATAAAAGATCTCCATAACTAGAAAAAAATGAGCTCCAATCTGAATTCCACCAAATGACTTCAAAGTGCAACACAATGAGCTCTTCTTTCTCTTTATGTATTTACTGAGCACATATTTATTGAAATGCATCACATCCCAGGGATTGTTTGAACCCTAGGATATGTAGAAATGAACAAGGTATATGGGCACCACAATTTCATGGAACTTATGTTTTAGTAAGACAAAAAAATTAATAGGTAAAATGACGATTAAATAAACTTTATTCATACATAGGTAAGGCACATAAAATAGCTGATCAAACACAGAGGAGGTGAGTGTGGAAACTTTGTGTCAATATTGTCAAGGAAAGTCTTGCTGAGCAAGAGACTTGTGGGTTAACAACTTAATGAGAAGGCAGAGCTCATCTCCAAGGACAGGGGTGTGGGAAGGAAGACTGTCAGGCAGGAACCCTGCTAAACCAACAACGCTGAGACAGGTGTAAGTAGGCTTATTCACACAAACAAACAAACAAAGAAAATACATTGGTTTGTAGGTAAGTTTACTATTTTGAATATTAGGGAAATGACTAAAGAGAGAAAGAAATTGTTCTTTTCTTTCCATAGTAAAATTTAGAAACTTCCCAAAATACTCAGGGCTGATAGAATATGACGCCTGTGCCTTCTTGCTTTCACGGAAAGCATGACTGTGTTAGCCAGCTTTTTGCCACTGTGACAAAATACTTGACAGTTTTAAGAAGGAAAAATTTATTTTGGCTCACAGTTTCAGAAGTTTCAGTCCATGGTCAGCCAGTTCCACTGCTTTGGGACTGCACTGAGGGAGAACCTGCGGTGGAAGGGCATGGCAGAAGGGAAACACAGCTCACCTCATGGCAGCCAAGAGGCAGCACGGGGAGAGCCAGAGAAGAATGACTGGGGACAAGACATCATCTCAAAGTTCATGGTCCCATGACCCATTCACTTCAACTAGCTCCTGTTTCTCTCACATCCCAATAATGGCATTAAATTATGATATCATCAATAGATTACTCCACTGATCACATTAGAACCTTCAAAATCTAATCACTTCCCCAAAACTCTTCAGTGGGCCTTTTGCAGACAGTTTAGCTACAAATCACAACAGCAAAACACCAAACAGCAAAATGATCACAGAACACCAAAAATGAACTGCTATGCACAAGGCTAGAGTTTAGCTTCTCTACTGATACGTTCTATTTTCTATGTCCTCCTTTGTTTGAGAACTTTCCCTTCTACTAATTTCTTAGTAACTTGAGCAGGTGGAGTTTGCCATAGCAGAGTTAGAGAAACAGCTAAAGAATCAAGGATGGAGCTGAAAAACACTTTCCCCATGTTTTCACTGTGGCCTCAAGCCATCCTTGTGTGCCTGGCTCTCCACAGGACATCATCGTGTTCACAGTTCCCCATACTGCTTTGGCTGCAGCACAGCCTCAGTTCCACCACTACATAAAGCTTCTTTTAAAACCCTTGAGGGGGTGCTCGGTAGAGGAGAAATTCTGATTCTATATTACTAATAAGAATGGAATTTGGACTAGAAAAAAGAATATTAAGTAGAGGAGACTGAAGTTTGACCTTTTCTAAATGATCACGGAACACCAAAAACAAATGCTCCTGTCTGATGTTGTTTTCCATCCCTGTAGGCATTAAAGCAACAGATGTTGAACTTGTAGGTGGTGTTGCATATGAGAGTATTCTCCTGTGAGCAGTTTGTTTTATGACTTCTGTGGACCTTTCTATCTCTAAAAAGCTGGAAACAAGTTTATTACTTAGTAATTTATTACAAAAGAGCCACTGGTTGCCTAAGAAAGAAAATACAGTTTCTCTGAGGTACCTAGGCTAATATTACATAAAAAGTAGTGTGTGTTTACTAATGATAAAAAAGATACTGATTGGTTCAAAGATTTTTAAATGTTTGCATCTGTTGATTCGAGTTTTGGTTATACCTTTTGGGTCTCATTGGTTCTTTCTGAAATGAGAGAATCAAAAGCCATGACAATAAATCCCAATAGTGCTGAATCTATTGGATTCAGTGCTGCCTTTCCATAATAAATTTCTTAGAATTGTCTTTACTATTCCTAAAATGAGATTCATAGATAATATATCCTATCATACATGCAGAATTATAAAACAGATAAATAATGTCTTAACAATACTCAAAGGAGTAAAATACCAATATTTTATAATGTGTGAATATGTAAATCAATGGACACAAGTGCACTAAAGAAACAAACTAGTAGTCAGATGTGTGTCAGACATACAGAATCACTATGAAAGTAACAAATGCGGACTGATTCCAGAGAGTTATACTTGTGATTTAAAATCCACATCAGCATTCATTTCAGAAAAATTCTGTGTATTTGAAACCTGGCAAAATTCTCTTCTGTTTATATGCCCAATGCACATGCATTCTGAGTTCAGATGAGTAAAGAAAGAGTAGTTAAGGTGATATTCAATAGTTATCCAAGACAGAACAATTCTTTTGTTTCTGGCTGCTCTGTTAATTGTAGAACATCTGGTATCCCTGGCATCCATCCATTAATTGCTTCTCCACCTTCATTATTGTGAAAGCCAGGAAAAAAGCATCCACGTATTTCCAAAATAGTATCTGTAGTGAAGTACTAACTTCTCTGAAACACCTAACAGCATACAAGGACAGTCACAATATCTTTACCTCCCTTCCCTTAACTGCTGGAAACCAAAGCTAAGTGGTATCTTCAATAGGGTTGACTGAGTCAAATTATTAAAAATTCAGCTCATCTGAGCATCCATGGGAGCACCCACTTCCAAAAGTGATTCTAGAAGGCCTGTGAATGGACTGAGCCAGATGTCATAGCTATGAGTCAGCTGGAGACGGGCCACTCAGGTGAGGACACCAGTCAGAAAGGAGGACTCAGATCCATTCCTGAAACACTAGCATCTCAGCCACCTTGCCAATCACTTACCCGCCTGCTCCAGTTAGGCATCTGAGCGGTTATTTGAGGTTAAACACAGGCTACAACCTAACTTCCTTTGTGTTTAATTTGGTGATCCTGTTCCACACTAAATGTAATCACAGTATATCACTTATTCCCAATGAAAATGCAAAGTTTTTATGATTTTCTAACTTTAAAATCACCAAGTGTAAGTTTTCTCGATGAAAGCAGCAATAGGAGATGCAATAGACAAAGTCAGTGCCTGAGGAATTATGAGAAAATGTGGTATAGGAAATATATGTGACAAAAGAGTCATTTTACACCTAGTTCTAGCAGAGCTGGAATTGATAATCTATCCACTCCTTGTTTCAACTCTTAACATATACACATAGTTTCAAATAACTACTGCCGTTGGAGAAGCATCTTATTTTGCTCTAAATTTTGCCTGTCAGCAAACCAAGTTTTCCACATTTTCACAGAAGGAATAAAACTTCAACGAATGCATGCCAATGATCACTCAACTCTTCTCATTTTTCAGCACTTCTATCCAGATTTCTTCTCATTCCACCCACTGAGAAAGAGGAAATATGGTCAGAAATTGTTTTTGTAGCAATGGACAAAATGTTTCTCTCAGAGCAACATCATGATGTTGTGTGTATAAGAGACAGATGGACAGATGAGAGAGAGAGACAGAAAGAGAGAGAGGGAGAGAGGGAGAGAGAGACACGGAGACACAAAGAGAGAGAATTAGGTAGTTCCTAGAAAACCAAACATTCCTTGGCATAGGACTTGATGAAGAAAAATCTTCTAAAATGGCAATGTCTTTGCTGCACAAGAGCTTCTCATATAATTATGGTGATCTGTAGCTTACAAAGCTCTCTCACTAACATAATTTCATTCCATCATCACTACGTACCTGAGGTGTGTACATTATTGCCTACAAATTATATACAAGCAAGTGGAAGCTGAAAGACATTCTCATCTCGCCTTAAATCATATATCCAGTAACAAGAAGACAATAAGATCAAAATTCCTGGCTGAGGTTTAATGTTCTTTATCCTGCTATTTAGTCATATAAGTTGAAATTTGTAAAACATAATTTTTAAAACTGACAAGCTAAGCATAAAGTCCCAAAAACATATAATATTAGAAGAGCTCAACTAATTCTCAAAACATTATTTTATAAATATATTTTGAAGAAAATAGATTTCTGTAAGTCAGTAATTGAAATAATAAATCTCAAAGAATTTGCTGAGGAAACTAGTTGAATTGATTTGGGGACAGAGGTAAAGAATTTAAATTCTTCCTATAAGGAAAGGCCCTGGTAAGGCATCAAATGTCCCGTGATTTTAAATCACAGTTGATAATAATTGTTAACTTTGAGAGAATATATACGAAGCTTACAGTAATAAAATGTTCAACATATTTTCACATACTAACCATTTTTTTTTTTTTTTTGGCAACAGGGTCTTACTGCGTCATTCAGGCTGGCCTCAACCTCACAGTAATACTTCTGCCTCAGCCTCCCAAGTGCTAGGATTACAGGCATGCACCACCATGCCATGCATGAATCATTTTAAATATAATTTATATTGAAATATCCAACTGGATTTATTTGATTTTCTGCTGTACATATAGAAAGGATTTCTTCCAAAGTGCAAAAATTTTCTGAATCATATATTGAATGCGATCTTGGCTAAAAAGGATGTATCAGTGTGCTTTGAATTGTAAGGAGACCTTGACCATTTTTGGCTACAACATATCCAAGATACCTAGAATCATTAGCCTACTATTTTAGTCAGCCCTTGTTATAACAAATATCAAAGATAATCAACTAATAAACAGAAAATGTTTATTTGGTTCAAACTTCTGGAAGTTTCAGTCCATGCTTGGTTGATCCTATTTCTTTGAGCCTGTGGTTAAACTTCTCAAACTCGACAGGTCTTTTGCTGCCATGTGGAGTCAACCTACATTATACGTCCCAGATCCCAGTATTAAACAATTCTCACTATGTGTTAGGAATTGTGCTAAGTATTTTGGTGCATTTCCCCACTTTATTCTCACATATTCCTTTGGGGTGGAATATTAGTAAGGGTTAGGCTGGCAGCTCTACCAAATAAACCCATGATTTTTAAGCTCCATAGAACAGAGATTTATTTCTTAGAGAAACTTTAGTCAGATGATCTA
Organism: Hystrix cristata; assembly: GCA_004026905.1. NCBI lineage: Eukaryota > Metazoa > Chordata > Mammalia > Rodentia > Hystricidae > Hystrix > Hystrix cristata. Next base: position 96,956 of record PVJO010004094.1, read on the forward strand.
AGTTCATGAGCAGTTTCCCTCCATGTGTCGACTCAGTTACCAAGACTCCTTTACTGAGCCAGTTCAAAATATCCTAAAGCAGATTAGTGAAATATGACCTGTGAATTGTACCTGGCTCCCACATGGTTTTTAGAATGACCAATAAAAGAAGAATATTTTAACAATCTTAAATGGTTTTCAAACATCAAAAGAAATATAATTTTGGTGACATATAAAACAGTGCATATGTAATACATATGAAATTTAAGATTTAGTGTCTATAAATAAATAATAGCTTTATTAGATTTACAGATTTGCTATTTGTTTATATATTCTCTATGGCTGATTTTGCACAATGGTAGGAAATTTCAGTTACCACAGAGGCTTTATTGCTTAGAAGGCCAGTAATAGTTGCTACTTAGCCCTTAACAGAAAAATTTGTTGACTGTGACTACAGGGATTTTTCCAAATCTGAGGTCTGCTCACAGAAGGTGAAGAATGGAGAGTGTACTCTAACCCAAAACTTAGAGAGGTTCACAGTTTGCCTGAGGGCCTCAGACTCCAAGTTGCAAGTCTAGGATTCAAATACACATCTCTCTGAAATCATAGCTTTAACTCATTTGTTTTTAAACTCTTAACCTCAATTCTGTAAAATTAGACTTGTCAGGCTCCTCCTGAACATATTCATTCATAAATTTTCATAATGCGTGCATCTTTGGGAAAGAACTGATATCAGGTAAATATGCCCGATTCCATTATTTAAATTTATTATGCATTCAACTCTAGCTATGCTCTAAGAATAATTTTGAGAAAACAGTGAGAAATATTTGTATGAAATAGAAGAATCCAGTGTAGTTCTGTGTATAAGTGACTATATGTTAGCCAGTTAATAAATCTTCAGAACAATAGCACTGCTCCCAATGATGTTTTCTATTCTAAAATGATTAATTTTAACAGTGCTGCGTATCCCTTGTATATAATATCTCAAGTCCCATGGGATAAGGAAGCCAATCTTCATGGTACCATGAAACAGAAATAAAATATTATAGGATTTTCTGATGACTCTGAGGAGCTGAATGACTTCTATGGGACTCCAAAGTTAATTAAAATGAGCATAGGATTCCTACAATCCATTATGACACCATTATGCTCTCCTGTCTCCTTCCCCCACCACCACTTAAAAACTTCACAAATGAAGCTAAAACTCAGAAAAAAAAAAGAATTTTTTTTTCAGTTTACCTCTAGAATGGGATGAGTTTAGCTCTTTTCTAGGTACGTATTTATCAGAATCTAAACCTTGTTTGCTTGGAACTCTTTGGTGATAGCCACGTAATACAAAAAGGAATAAGATAATTAGAAAGAAATGATCATGAAACATTTGTAAGCACAATTGCTAAAGGTATTCTTTACATTATAACTTAGATTGGTAGAGCAAGTTTGACCAAATCAGTCAAAGTGATAAAGTAATAGAGACAATATCCTGATTTTGATCTACAAGGTCAGATACATAAATAAAAATCCTTCTTTAAAATACTGTATTTAGAATTAGACCTTAGCTGTCTTTCCAGCATTTAGAATTGTCTCCTCACACACATGCCACATCCTCAATGAACAAGATAAATAAAAGAGGGATTTCATTTAGATGGGGTAATTTATTTTAAGGCACAAAGTGACATCTGCCTGTGTTTTACAGTACCTAGGATGAAGTTTCTTCATTCTACTGGCATAGGAAGGGGGAAATGGTTTGGCTTCAGAGAAGAACCAAGGCTCTTTTGAGGTTTACAGGAAGTACTTTGCAGTGCCCACTGGGAGTGGATAAGTCCCAGAATTCATGACAAGAAGCTACCCTGCATATTTAAGAATGAATATGTAGCTCATTTTTTACTTGTAATAAGTTATCACTGTTTTAAATGTCGGAGAGCTGAGGCCCTGAGAATTCAAGTAACACTCCCAAGGAGACCAGGCTTGATTTGTGGCAGGTGCTGGATTTGAACAGTCATTTCTCAGGTGAAACATATCACTTTCGGTATGATGGCCATTCAGTCTCTGGTCATGTTTCCCTCTACCCATCAAGTCTTCCCACAAGCCACACCCAAGTGTAGCCTGGTTTCTTCCCCATGTCAGTGGTGACAGTTATGTACCTTCTAAACCTGTCACATTGGAGAACTTATACTTACACACTGTATCAGTCAAAACCTTTTAAATTCCAGGGATTAAAAAAATGGGCCCAATGTAGGCAAAATAATGAAGGTAATCTATTGGCTTATAGAATTACCACAAATTTCGGTTTTGAGTAAATTTTGATTCATAATTTCCCCAAGTGCTTGATTTTCTTTCTTCATCTTCTACCATGTCCATTTTATCCTAAAGCTTGGTCTTTTCAAAATACCAAGAAAAAAAGAGAGAAATAGCCAGAAAAAAATGTTATGTAATTGACCTCTTCCACACGGATTAATAAGGAAGCCACTGCATCCCAATAACCCTCACAAGTATCTCGAGATGAACTGTGAATGCTCCTGTATCACATGTCCAACTGTGAACTGAATGTCGTCTCCAGGGGATGCGGTGTGCCTGTTGTTTGGCTTTGGTCATATGCTTCAGCCTTAGTTTATGGAAGAAGTCAATTACATGGACCCAGAAACAAAACTCAGGGGCTGTTCAGACAAAAAAAATGAAGATGGATGTTAAGGAGGTATATCAACAAAATAGGGTAGGTTTTGTCATGGTAGCAAAATATCTCCAAATTTCAGTAACCTAATGTAACATATATCCAATTTTTACTAATCTTTTATCATTGCTAGCTGGGAGTTCTGTTCTGTCATCATTGATCTCAGTCCAAGACTTAGATTAACAGAATAGCCATTTACTTCAACATTGACAGATAGGCCAGACAAGCAAAAGAGAATGTCAGGAAACATATACTCACTCTTAAATATTCTTCATATCAAGTCTGATCTCAGATCATTGACCAAAAGAAGTCAAATGGCCACATACATCTTCAAGGAAGTTGAGGAACCATAATGCAACTGTTTTACTGAAAGGAAAGAGTTAGAATATTTGTGAGGAGCCTTCATAAATATGTCAGCACATAAACAATCATCCTACCTCTCCTGAGTAAGAGAAAGAGAGATGTTCTGAGTTCATAAGGATTCAGAGAATTACAGACCGGAAAAATTGCAGCCCTCTCTAGGGAAGACGATGAATTGCTCTCAGGGGCTCAATGAATTCTTGCCCTCTGCATTGATATTTCTATTGTATAATAATACCACATAATAAGGATTCTACCAGGAGGATCAACTAGAAGGAAAAAAAAAAAACTATATAAGTATGAGGCCCTGAGTTCGAACCCTGGTACCAAAAAAAAAAACAACAAAAAAAAAAAAACTATATGTAGCAAGGACTGGGTCATAAAACTGCTTCATCTTCATATATATGGCTTGACAATAAATTCCAGGAACTAAATTGTACTCCTTTAGAGCACACAAGCATTCCATTTATCGCAGAGCTACAGGGAAGATATTATCAGAAAGGAGCAGGGTCTAAATCTGAATTTTAACTTGAAACCACTAATGAAACTAAGGTTTAAGAAGCATATGTGGATGCTATCAGATTTCATTGTCATAGATCTTTTGTTTTTCTAACAACCACCAAACAAGGGGAAAAAATGCCCAATGACAAAACAAAATAAAAATTCTTTCGTGAAACCTTAGTCGACAAAATTTAAGCTCTGTAATTCTGATTTAAAAATAATCCTGAGAAGATTTTCAGAGTATAAGCAAAAATAAGTGGGAAATAGAATAAACTAGTAGAAAATTTCTGATGTTTTGCCCAAGAAACAAATCTTCAGGGCAGCATTTGATGAACTAAACAGGAAAACTCATGACTCAATCAAAGATTCCTTTAGAAAATAATGCCTACACAAGAAAAACTTTATTTTCAATGTCTATGTTCTTTCTAGTAAAGGGAAATAAGAGTCTTAATGACTGTGGGATAACCCTGCACTTGAATGATGCCCTACAATTTTATGAAGTGGAAAATAAAATGATCAGAGGATCTTTCCATGTGTACATGCCACATCTGAGATCCTAAATAGTTGTTCATCTACTCTAAGATTCTTCTTTAATTTTATCTTAATTAAATGTAACAGCTTCTCCTAGTGTAGGAAACAATATTATCTCAATCTTAAGCACCTAAAAGTATGCATTTCTTCATTCACCAAATATGTGTTGCATCACAATCCTGCATTCCTGGTCTTGTAAAAGCTGAGCAGGTAACAGAGAAGTGAACAACACAGGTGGAATTTCACTGTCCTAAGCTCCTTTATTATGAAAGCAAAAGATCTTGAGGGTTTGACCTTCGTTTATGTCCCATGGGCTAGAGATTGAGGCAATGTTGGGCTAAGGTTGGTTCATGGTTATGTGTTTAGGACTCATTTGTATCCCTAAATCAGCATTCAATGTCATAGGAACTGCTAGAACTACATAGAATCTTGAAATAGAACAAAAACAAAAGAAAAATCCCAATATGCAAAAAGCAAAATACTAAGGATAGCTAATGTTTATATCAGATTGAATAGAAACTTAACGTGTAATGTCAACTTATTTAAGCCTTCTAAAAGTGCTAAGAGAGAGATGTTTTAAACATCTCTACTTTAAAAATAGAAAAAAAAAACAGGCACAGAAATATAGGAACTAACTATTCATCTTCTCCAAAATCACACTCATTCAGCACCAGGCTTTGTGCTTTTTAACCACATGAAGCAACTAACAAAAGCAAAATGGGGCACACACATTTCTTGCCCATCTCGTAGGTCTGAACTCTAGTGAACTTAGAGACATCACCTAGGGTATTAGAACACAAACTCAGTGCTTGGTTAAGGAATATTTGTGCCTTCTTAGCTACACAGGAAGTATATCTGGAAAGATGTTTGACTAGTCTGGAAATACTGAACGTTATCAAAAGCTAAATCTGTATTAGACCTGTTCCAGGCAACTCTGAGGATACAAGTTTCCCTACAGAAATTTGATAAAGCATGGAGTTCAAAAGGAATTAATGACTGCAGAATACATGAATACACAGAGGAATGAACTATAAATGACTTTATACTTTAACTAATTTTTCTTTTTATGCCATTTAAATTATTAAGTAGTTATTTCTGCTCTTTGTAGAAGAGGTAGAAGTTTTTCAGTGAAGCAAAATAAATAACAGTTTTATAATTTCAAAAACAATTCAGAATATTTAAGAAGACATATTGGATATGCCACACTACTTGCTTCTCCCACCCTGCATTAGGATGAGTAATAGTGCAATCACACAGTGGGGATTTGCTGATGAGATTCAATAAATCCAGTGCTCCTAAATGAAAACCAATTCCTGAGTACCCTCAATTATTTGAACAATTTTTGTTTTACCTCTTGTGTTCTTGGATCAAAACAAACAAACAAACAAAAACAACAAACCTCATGGATATCAGGAGAAAATTTTTGGCTTTTGCCTTATTTGAACACATGAGTTTGGTCAAATGCTTCTATTAACTAAGAATATGTTACAGTCTTGGGCTTTAGTGCAGATAAAATTAAAGAGTCTCAGTGAAATGTGAATTTCAGAAAGGCAAAGAATAATCCCACAGAATCCATATGATCTAAGATTATATGTTTTTATGTTTGCCATCACTGGAGCACTGCCTCCACGGCACGAGAAACAGGGTCTGCCCTGGGAGGAGACTGCAGTCCCAAGCAAGTGACTCCCCTTGTGGTCTTCTACCAGCTGCTACTCCAGTACTCTGCGTGGCAACGCCTCCTAATCCTCACTCTGCTCGTTTGCAAAGCAAATAGAATTGGACTACTTGAGTTTTAAAGACCCTTTCTTCTCTAAATTTTTGTATGTTAGTAGTTTACCAAAGTGCAGACTCCAAGAAAAAAGAGGTATGAATTTAGTGATTATAGAATATCCTGTGAGGCAGAAAAATAATGAAACTTCACTTATTCTCTCCAAGAAGAAAAAATGGAGAAAACCCAGCAGATTAGACAGAGGATGAGGACAGGACACGACTGGCTTCTGGAGAGTTTAAGCGGTTAAGACAGTGTGCTCCAGGGGTGAGCTCAACTCAAGGTCCTGTTGGCAGAGACGAGGTACCTGCTGTCCTTCGGGGCCATTATTGGTTCCCATTCAGAGCAAGAAGCTCTCTCCTGTAATCTTAACATATTTATAAGAAGTTCAGATACACAGAGGGGAAAACAAAACTTTTAACATATATTTGTATTTATTTAGGGGACAAAGTAATCAACGTCATTGTTTTAGGTCATGTTTTATAAGGATATTTTGTTTTTTAATGTGAGGTAGTAGACAGTAAGAGGGTAGAGTTCTACCACTGCCATTTGTCCAACTCAGGAAGATGAATTCACACCCCCAATATCATTTTCCCTAAGAATTCTACATGGCAGATCAACCCAGTGCCTTCTTCCCTCCATTGTTCATAACTGTCCAGTATCCCTACTCTGGTTTGAGGTGAGTCAGAAATGCAATGAATTACATGGGATACACATGTAAAGAGAACAACAGCCATCCTTCCTTTTCTGGTCATTAAAAATGTAATCTTCAACTTCTGTGTACTGTCTGCACAATTTCTTTTAAAAGAATGATAAAAGAATCTTCACATTGTGGCAAGAAAATGTGAAGAAAAAAAGGGCTAATATGGTAAACTCAGAATGTAGCAAAGAAGAGTCCCTGGGTTTTCGTGGTTTTATCTTTAATTAGAGAAGTACCTAACAGATAAACATTAATGACCACTGAATTAAGTGGAGTCTTTCTCTAGAAACTGCTTTTAAATGAAAGTTCAGCTGAATCATGAATGTGAATCTCTTTGATGAAATCCTCCATCTATGATATAAATAAAAATTACACATAGGACATATGACAGGTTCATTATCACGGCCTCTGGGACTGAAATATTAAACCATATACACTGTATTAGGCCTAAACATTTAAAGAATCACAATTTATGTAATCTAATAAATTGTTCTGTGTATATTCTGTAAGTTTTCAAGCCTCTTCACACTTCCTGGGCCACATACCCCAAAGTCTAACAAGAAGAAAACAGAAGATACAATTCTCAAACTTGATTTCTCAATCATGGTATTGTTAACATTTTGGATCAAACAATTCTTTGCTAAGAGGGAATGATCTGTAATTATAAAATGCTAAGCAGACCAGGAGTGGCAGTGCCTGTAATCCCAGCACTCAGAAGGCTAAAGTAGAAGATTGCTGCGAGTTTGAGGCCTGGGTTCAAGGCCAGCCTGACCTACATAGTAAGACCCTGTCTCAGAAAAAAAAAAAAAAAAGATACTAAGTAGCATCACTAACCTCTACCCACTTGATGACATTAGTATGCACCCTCTCTAGTTCTAACAACCAAAGGTTTCCAGATATGGTTAAATGTGTCTGGAGAAAAGAAACAATAAAACCAGCCCCCAAGGAAAACCATGGTTCTAAAGCAAAATAATCCTGAAGAGGCACAGACTTACAGTTAAACAGAAGGAATTAGTTCACTTGGTCTACTGCACAGGATGGATATAAGGTTTAACAATATCATACTGAATATTTCAAATTACCTAGAAGATATAGAATAGTCTCACCACAAAGAAATACTAAATGTATTAGGTGATGATGAGGTGCTGGATATGCTACACACCTCAATGTAATTAAAATAGTGTATAGATGTTTTGTGGCATCACACTATACCCCCAAAATATGGACAATTATGTAACAATTAAAAACTAAAAAATCAATAATCCTGTACGGTGAATTTAATACATGAAAAGAAGGACTTAGGACTCTCAGGGAGGATTTAGGCTCTAATAAAGTAAACTCCAGAAATACATAGATAAAAATGTTCCTATTTCTTTTTTCTGTATTGTGTCATTGTCATGGTGATAAAGACAACTTCATAAAAACTGTACAATTTACTCAGGAACCAAAAACACTTAAAGTAAAAATGTGTTAAGAGATGAAAAATGTAATTTTTCTGTCTCTAGCTAAATGCTTTATTTAAATATTGTCTTCCTAACTGTTCGCCATCACTTTGATCTGCAACTCTCAAAACCCCACAATTTCCTACATACAATAATTCCTTTTAATGGCTTCTATATTCCTTCAAGTTCTAGTCCCTATCTCCTTCTCCAGCCTCCTCTACTCTTCCCAACCCACAGTGATCGTCTAAATGTATCTGTGTCATCACATTGACAGTTTCTCAGCCTGGAACACATTTTTTATCATGAGACTGTGAGCTCACTGAAAAGAGACCCAGAGTGTCTCCCCTTTTATATTCAGCATACAGCAGAGTCCCAGGCACAGTACTATGCACCATCTTCCAGGGGAGTGAAATAGATTATCCTATAGAACTCACAAACTGTGTCCTACTCTCTCCCAGTATTCCAGTCATCGCTTCTTCCACATTAAGGGTGAAGAGTCAGGAACACAATATTTAAATAAAGTATTTGGCCAGAGACAGAAATATTACAGTTTTTCATCTCTCAGCAGTCCATCCATTTAGTCAAAGTGAGGTATAGAGTTGTTTCAAAAAGTGATGTGGTCTTCATTTTCCCCCTGAAAATCTAGAAATGTATTAATTCATTAGAAAATGGAAATGGTTTCTTGTACATTTACTGCCCTGATTAATATGAAGTTTTTATGAGTGGGATATGAACAGGAAAAGAATCTCTGTTTAAGAACTTGGGTGTTTTAAACTTTTTTGAAATTAGGTAAATTCCCTATGATAGAGAAGCAAAAAAAGGTGGAATGACATAGAACAAAAACAATGAGATGTTAAAAAGAGTACGTCAATCAAATAAAAAGAAGTTCCTTTGAAAGTAGCAGGAAAATCATTGTGAAAAACTAAATAAGATACTTCTAAATGGAATTTTGCATTCTTACTAAGAAGAGCTCCTGTCTCGGTCATGGTCCTCTTCTTTCTAGAGACATGAGAACTATGCAAAGACCTCAGAGGGCAAGGAAGCCAGTCCTTTGCCCTACTCAGAGAGGAAACCGGCCACAAAAGATTCTAGTTTTAGAAGGAAATTAACATATGTTTTCCTCTTTCCATGACATATTAACATTATTTTGATATGATGGAATAGATGATACAGTCTTCCTACAAATTCCCAGTAGTTGTGATGAGCCAAGAAAACAATTTATATAAAGTCCAGTGGCAAGGAAATCGTGAATCGTGAAGCAGAGGAATGCCAAATGAAACCTTGTTTCTTCGGTTCCCCAAATTAATCGTGAATTTCACCAAGTCACGCAGACTGCATCCAAAGAAATGTGCCAGGAGTCACACAGACTAGAATAAAACACTAAAGCTGCGTTTTGTTTCCTAATGTGTATATTTTGCAATGGCAAGCAGTAAGAAAACAAAGAGCACCCTCCAGCTAAAAGTTTGTTGGGCCTAAGAAGCACTGTGAAATACTGTAAAAATCTTTTATTGCAGAGGTCAGTGAACATTTTCTGTGAAGAATTACATGGTAAATCCTTTAAACTTTGCAGGTGTATGGCATCTGTTACAACTATTCTATTCCATAATAAGGAAGCAGCCCAAGATAGCATTCAAGCAAATGAGAATGGCTATGTTTCGATCAGATTTTAATTCTAAAAATAGATTCTTTCAGATTTGATATGAGAGTCATAGTTTCTTTTCCATTACTTTAGTGTATCAGGCAACTAAGAGCTGTTTATTACCTGGGACAATGAACACTACATAGTTTGCTATTCGCTTCTCAATTTTTCAGTAGATACATGTTTGCATTTAATACCTCACAATAATCCATTCAAAGTGGAACCTCCAGTGACACCGAAATTAGTTAAGACAAGGTAAACTTGTAAAGCACCTGTCAGTTAGTTATCTGATTTGCATCCATCCACATGCATTAAGCCAGTGAGAGAGCAAAATGTAATTTTCCAGAACACCTAACTACAGCTCTGCATGCTTCTAATGAGAAAAAGTTAATTATTTTATTATCTTAACATAAACCTTCCCAAATTAAATATTTCCAGGGTTATAAACTGTTTGCTGCCAAGCTTCATTAAAACCATAATACCAGCCACTTCACTTCTGCAAACAACAGTCTTAGTCTCCTCACCATTCAAATGAAGACTTATCTTTTCCAGAGCTTTATTCTTCTTATATAAAAAATAAGGTCCTTCCCATGTTGTTCTCCTTATTAAGAAGGAGGTTCAGCGTCAGAACATCCTCTTGCTAGAGGGTCCAGAAATTGTGAAAGAAGCTGGACTAATCCCTATGACAACCCCCTAAATTTACACCCAAGCTTATAACTTTATATTTATCCTCATTATGTATTTGCCTGTTTCATATATGGACTGTGTCTATCTGTCTCTTAAAAGGGTATTGCTGCAGCTATTTTAACTCCTTCTGAATTCTTCTCTCTTCCAAATTAAATAATTCGACTGTTTTTATTCTTCTTACCAAATTTTGTGTTTTAGAATCTGACAAAATTTTGCCTGGCACTATCATCTGGGTAAGGTTTTTCTCTCATTTTTTTAATCCCAAGGATTAAGTTTCAGGACACAAAGGCAGAGGTAAACCAAAGAATCCTTGGCTCCTAATTTTCTGAACCATCAGCGACTTCTGAAGCCCAGTGTTATCCTATTTTCTTTTCACCTTGTTCTGTGGTCAGGATACACCACATTTCTTTTAAACTACAGGAATAATCTAGTTACAAGTGACAGTACTGTGACAATCAAAGCTCATGTCTTTCTGTAGGGACAAATATCAAGCCAATTTTTAATTTTCATTATCTGTTTCTGATAAGATGTAATCATATCCCTTGCACTAAAACACCTCTCAGTCATTCTCTCTATTCTCATTCTGATGCTTTAAAAAAAATTCACCTTTATCTTTCACAATATTCAGTATTAACCCATGACCAAATATTACCAGTGTTTCCTATTATTGTCTGATGTTCCAATTCTTCAGTCTTTATTTACCTAAAGTAAATAAATTTTCTTGCAATGTTGAGAGGACAGAGCAGTAACTGCTACATGGGAAAGGTCTTGTTGTAACATTTGGGATACCATTTAAAGACAATATATGTTCACACCCACTCAAATTCTGTCCTCTGGGAAGAAATAGTAGGGAAATGAGGATCCAGTACTAATTCTCTTACAGTATTTTAAGAATAAGTCTTACAGCAATGTCATAGAGTCCCAAAGTCTCCCATATAAATTAATACTGAGATTCTCCATGCCTTGTGCAAATCCTCCGATTGATTAGATACCCTCATGAGAGTCTCATGGTTTATAGAAACAACGAAGGAAAGGAGGAGACAAGGAATCACTTAGAGGGTTCACATGATGACAGTTTCCATAGTATAATGACTAGTGTTTTTTAGAGTTCGTTTAAAATTTACAATACATGAGTAACCATGTGGAAAGATTTTTAGATTAAATTTAAAAAGAAGGATATGATAGCCCTCTTAATAGCATAACCTGATGAGTGACAGTAGAGAATAAAAGAAGGCTTGAAAAGAATATCATTTTCTTTTTTTTTCCACCATATAGTTGAATTTACTTAAATCCATTAATCTATCCTCCTCAGCTTTTAATGACATTTTAATAACCAAGGCCTTGCTTCATTGTGAGGTTTACATGACCTGCTACATTTTAGTTAAGGGTGTTCCCTGGTCCCTACTTCTTCTTTTCATTTTTTTTAAAATTTTATTTTAATGGTAAACTTTAGATACACATAGTGATAACATTCATCATAGGGGATTTGTAACTGTACATGATCTTAAAAAGCTTTCTCAGTGTATGGCAGTTTTATTTCCAAGCCTTTAAACTTAGTTGTTTTCTAAGCATTCATGCACTGTGTCTTTATTTTTGTTCGTTTTACTGTTAGGAAAATCTTCAAACCCTTTAGGGGATGGGCATCAGGAAAAGTTAATGTTAAACAGACTCAAGGTCAAGAGTTTAGAATTTTTTCCGGAATGAGAAATAATGGAACTCTGAGAATTCAGCCTCAGTTTATCTCAAAGTGAATCTCCTATCGTCCTATGTAGGTGAGATGGCTGCAGTGACTATGTACAGCAGTTTGTGAAGTGTAGAGTATAAAATCTAAAAAGAACAGAAAAGTTTTTTAAAAGTTTGAAAAAGGAAGAGGGGCTTGGTTTCCAGTTTTCTAAAATCCAAAGGGCTTATCAGAATTCAAAAGACAAAATGCATTTCTAGTCAGCAAAGCCCACGTTCTGAAGGCCCAGAGGCCTTGGCTTTTGAAGCTGCTGCCTGCTGCTCTTGGCAAGCTCAGTCTACACTTTAGCTGGAAAAAGGAAAGCATGAGAAAAAGAGAATTACTCCTCAGCTGCTCTGGAAATGGAAGAGACGTTCGTTTAATCATTGTGAACACATCCTACTAGCTACCGGTCGTAAAATTTAACATTGTCCCAACAACCTTCAAAGATGATCCTCTGAGGGTCAGTCAGGACAACACCTTTGGAAGAAAATGAAGAGGATATCAGCATGGAAATACACTTAACTCTTGGACATGCTCCCTGGCTTCAGGATGAGGGAGATTTGGGTCCCACAAGAAAGACAGTAGAAAATAAAATAACATTTCTTGTGTTCAAAAAATCCGGAGACTAAAACTGATTCTTAGAAATTATCCTTAATGATCAAAATTTTCAAACCAGCTCTTCCTGTGGGTTAATTCCACAGTTAAAGGTAGAAGGCTGGTCTTCTGAGAAGAGATCAGATTATTTCCATCATACCTTCAATTTAAAATGTGGTCAAGTACTATGTAGAATCATGGAGGCAGAGATCGATCTGTACAGACTAGCCTAGAATAGGCACTGGACGGGGGGGACGAGCATAAAGACACACAGAAGTGTCTTGTCTTATAATTGGGAAGTTGTACTAAAGCAAAAGAAAAGCACATATTTACAGGGGGAAATAAAATCACAGGGAAGGGGACAAATGTTGACCGACACTTGCCACATGTTCAGCATTGTATCAGAAACTTGAGTGCACAATTATCACCTGAGAACTATCCTACAAGTAGATAAAATATTTGCTAATAAAACACCATTCGGAGTTATTTAGCAAACAAAAGTATTTTAGAGGATATGCTGTCAACTGAGTATTACAGAACCTTTAAGTCACGGTTGGGCTTCTAGAGAATCATCATATTTAATATGAATTCTGCTTAGTCACATAACACTATTTGGGCTTTATAATAGCTCTTTGGTACTTACTAGTCTTGTACAAGCCAGGGCTAAGGTGGGTGTAGTAAGTTCAAACACTAGCTCTATTTCTTGCCAGAATATATCTTTGAGTGAGTTATTTAACCCCCCCCCAAGTCTCAGTTTTCTTGATTATAAATGCATTCTGCTTGTATCTACCTCAGGAGGTTTGTGAAAATTAACTAACCCTCAGCATGATGACTAGCACATATTACAATCACTAAAAACAATTAGGTATTAATTTGATCTATTTTGTCTTGTGCTTTATTCCTAATACTTTGCAGAGTTTCCAACACAGAGGACAAAAATCAGTAAATATTTGATGACTGATCCCATGAATATACTACTCTCTCCTGAAAGCATCCCTTCTGTAAACATTTACCTGCTGGTTGTCGTCTACACCAAAGTCTCTCTGTGTAAAAGGCATGGAAGGGTTAACTGCTGTCTACATCAGCATGCTTTGTGTAAAGAATTGCAAGACATTTACTCTGTGCAAAGAAAATAAGTATCAAAACATAGGAAGAAAGGCAGAATGCTGCACTGCTGAATACAGCTTGCTCTGGCTCCCAGGCAATGTGTTCCTTTTCAAAGAACCCAAATTCCATTAACTTGAGGTCAGTTTCTCCTATTGTGCCTCTTATATGTTCCCCTCCCTCAGTGTTTATTTCCTGGACATTGTAGAGGTGAATTGAACAAACACAGGGGGAAAAGAGTTGTAAGCGCCTCACCGAGACTACAGGACCACAGTGTGAGACTAGACAGCCCAACATCAGTATTTTACTCACTTACAGGAAATGGTGATGAAGGAAATGAAGGGGAAAAGGAAAGGCCCAAAAGCATGTGGACACAAAATATATCCAGATCCAGATCCAATCATTATAATTAGTTAGAGGAAGAAAATTCATTATCTTCATTAATTCTTTTTAAAGCACTACATGCCAAAGCACCCTTCTAACATGGCAGAACTTCTTTTGTTTAGTGCCTGCTTTATATACACTGCCATATTTAATTTTCATACAAGACCTTGAAGTTTTATGACTTGAGTTTTGGATGAGAAGGCAGATCCTCACAGCATACATCCAACCAAGCTAGCGAGTAAGAGTCACACTGGCTTTGTCTGGCTCCAAAGTCCAGATACCTTAATCTTATAACCAAGAGCCAGGCAGAAATTGTGTGGTGCTAATTGCTGTTTGATGAGTAACCCTCTGAAGAGTGCACCTTCTTTCTTTGTATATAAAAATGTATTTTCTTTGCAAGACTGGGAATTAAGCCCAGGGCCTCAGGTATGCTAAGCAAGTGCTCTAGCTGAGCAACATTCACAGTCTGGTATATGCAAATTTCATTTATGTTAATATTGGTAATTAAAAGAATGCTGACCTATACTTAATATCAACCAACCTATAATCTTTTAATCAACAAATGTTTTCATTATTGCCTCAGAAATAACCATCAGTCTTAGGTGACTCTGGAGGAATCTATCATTAAATACACAAAATCTACACAAAATCTTTACTGCACATATTCTTTTTGTTTAAATGAGCAGTTTATTTTTTGAAAATCTATTTTTATGTGCATTAATTTAATTTTTAAATTAAACTATGAATTGGTATTCTTAGGGTAAATTAGGTTTTCACTGTCATTTCCTTGTTGAAGTTTAGGACTACACATGGCTTGCTAATTGTATGATCAGTACTCAAATCGATGTGCCCTTCCATCTCCAAGTCCAGTGCATTTTCTGCCTGAATCATGGCAACCTACTACCAATGATACTGTACTTGGAACCCATTGAGTCCATACCACCTTCTCCATCGCCTCTATCAACAAACGACCATAAGCACCACAGCTAGATTGGTGGTTCACTGTAACTAAATATTAATGAGAAGTGTGCACATTAACAGCCATGCACATTAAACCTAAATTAATTTCTTCACTTAATACATGACACAAATTAAATTAAATCTCAATAGAAAACAAGGCACCCTGTAACTATTAATTGTCCCAATGAAAAACAAATTATTTTTGCCAACAGTTATTTAATTTGCACATACAATATTACATCACGAATTTTCATACATGACTATCTGTTTTGTCAGACAGAGAACTAAGAGATATTAGTTCAGATAGTGTGTCAGCATAAATTTTCACAAACCCAATTCGGGAGCAAACTGTTAACATGGGGGGCAGCCAAATTCATTTATGTTGGTGCTATAATTCACAATAGAATTCAATAATTAAAAATATGTGTGTTGAATTAACAAATAGTTCACAAATAGCTGAAGATTAATTTCGTGATATATGGAATGTGCTAACAAGTCATGTATGGAATACTTCAAAAAATGTCTATTGGTTTATGTAATTATTTTGCAAATCTATCACGTTTTTCTCTGATTGAAAAAATTATGTTTATAAATTTCACTGTGCAACTTTATTCAATAAATCTATATTGGAGATGTCTTATGTACCCAGAACTATACCAGACTCTGAGACTACAACAGTCCAAAAGAAGGCACAGCTCCTGCTTCATAGATCTTGCTTCCAAAGGCAGAGAGAGGGAAAGAAGGAGAGAACCACAACAAGTAAATGACTAGTTAATGCCAGAGATGCATAATGCCCACTTTAAGGAGCAAAAAGGAGTTTCAGGAAATAATATGAATCTGTCATGTGCTAGATTGTGAAATTTTGGAGAAATCATTCAACCTCTATAACTTCAGTTTCCTTGTCTATGAAAACTGATGTGAGGATCATATGAAAGAATACTAGTAAAGTAGATCGGTTTCATTCATTGCAACCTCTCAATATCCAAAACACTGTAAGAGCCAAATAAAGCATGGTTAGGGGTTGGGGACTTAGCTCAAGTGGTAGAGCACTTACCTAGCAAGCACAAGGCCCTGAGTTCAATCCCTGGCATCCCTCCAAAAAATAAATAAAATAAAGCATGGTTAGAAGGAAACAAGGAGATATATCTCTTGTAAATAGGAAGGGGTCCAGGAGACGAAGGGCGAGGGCAGAGGGGGAGGGAAAGAGGACGTAAGAAAATTCAAAATATGTCATTTACAGGTACTGAATACCCCGATGAATGTCACCATTACATGTCATAAACATTAGCTGAGAAGAATAACAACCAAAAATATAAATGAGGAAGGAGATTTAGAGATAGAGGCCAGGAGGTGAGTGGGAAGGGGAAGGGGATTTAAAAAGAAACAAGTGGGTGTTATGTACATGTACCTACTCTCTAAGATGAATATAAACTTAGGACTGCAACGTGGACTCAGAAAATTAAAATTAAAAATACTGTGATAAATACCTTGTGCACATTTTCTCACATCTGTTCTCCTATAGCAATCCTATAAGGTAAAATTTGTCTCATCAGTGTTGTCATTTTGAGGGTTAGACAGGCCAATGGTTATCACTCAGCTAGCACATATTAACAGCAGATTTTAACTCCAAGTAAGAGGACTTTAGAAACACTCTGTTTAACTGTGATTTTTACCAGTTAGATATAGAATCCAGATTAAACACTGGCATAATACTCCCTCTACATAACCAGCAACAAGGATAGTCAACAGAAAATGGAAACCAGTCCTTTTCCCTTTCCAAATATCGAGTGAATTTTTATGTTTTGAGTTGTGCCTCAGCCAATAAATAAATAAATAAATAAGCTCTCAGTAACAAAACAAAAATTTCTCTAGTGAGTGCAATTCTGCGGTTTTCACTCAAGCATATGCTGTTTCTAGGAGAAACATATGTGAACTCCAGCACAGAACTGTGTATTGGCAACTAATTAATATTGCCTTGGCTGTGAGTTTAATGGGGAGTTGACAGCTCCTGTAAATAGAATATAAAAGACTTTCAACCTCTCACTATTTAATTACCAAGTTTTCTTAAGGCAACTG